>LYUA01000424.1:445197-463094 GCA_002093875.1 Calopteryx splendens
TGGCAGTAAAAGGGTTGATATTTTCCCAGATAAATAATTTCCCTTAGCATACACTGAGTAGTCAGCAGAAAAATTCAAGGATGTAGTGTTAAGTAAGGTGATGAATTTAATAAGCAATGGTGGCCAAATTTTGTTGGAGAGCGTACTTTTGTTCCATTTTTCTGGCAAAGAAATGACAATAATGTGCAGGATTCCACCTTGTGTTACAAAAATCAATGCTAAATTTGTTTGATGAATCACACCTTTTGACTCAAAGTACGTTGCTGATTTTTTTGCATCCAAGGAATTCAGGTATTAAAGGTGCCTGCTTACCACCCTTAATCAAATGGTACCATTAGTAGAAAGAGCTGTTCAAACAAACAATAAGTGCATTAACAAGGAATTAAGGTCTAACTCCTGTGCATTCAATCACATCATCCAATCAATCCTGGAAATTTTTTTAGCTTATACATAGTACACTCCCATTGTAAGGGCTGAGTTGAGCTCCTCAGAAATGCTGCACTTAGTCACGTGCCCTCCTTTCTTTGATTAAGCCCCTTCTCTTTCCTAACTTTAAATATCATGAATACAAGAGTATGAAGCTGTTCTGGTAAAAAATAAAACCGACCACAACCATGAAAAGGGGGTTTTAAAATGGAAGTGGATATTGAAGGTCAACCTCAGTATGTTAATATAAATCAAATTAAACATTTGCCACCATCCTCTGCCATTCCTAAGCATTATGCATTCCCAGTGCCAACTTCTACAGGTAACTCCATTTAAGGTTCATCTGAACCATCCCCATCACCATGGAAGACACCCACCCCTCTCCTACCATCCCACTCACCCAATCCTTTTTTACGTCCCCTGCTGAGATAGTCCCTCTTATCTAACCACTGAGAACTGGCTGTATTGAGCTTAGCCATTCTTCCAGACCATCTAAGGCTGTGTTTGTCCTTGTTTTACTTTACCACCTCAATTTCTCTGGTGCTGTGGGGGAAAATATACAATAATCTTGTTGTTTTCTTGTCATATAAAGGCACCTAGCTGGACAATCTTGGATGTTTTGTTTGAGCCATGAGGCCTATGTTGTGTGGTATCAGTCCAAACTCTAAAAAAGGTTTCCAAAGTTGCATAATGTTTTTAATTTAAGGTAGAAACCAAATGCACGTTAAGACTTTGCACACCAGAGCATATTTGTAATAAGACTTATGAATAGAACAAATTTTAATTCATAGAAAACAGCAGAAACCATCAATTAGTTTTTTTTCTAAATGCATTTTTGCCTATATCAAACTTCAAGGAAAAAGTTATGGCCAAGCATTCTAATCTCAATTATATAATTTTCATAAGTTTTAAAGAGCTGTCACACAGATATTTAATGAATCATTTTTTTAACTATTTAAATTTTTCCTCACCTTGACCATTCTGTTTAAGAGAATTCCCAGTATCATTGCTTTTTGGAGTTAAATTTTTGTCAGAAAGATTACCGTCCTTTGATAACTTTTCCTTTCCAATCATTGTACCAGTCAAATTTTGATTTCCTCCATCCTGAGACAAAGTTGTCCCATTGCTGTTGTGCACAGTTTGATTGTTAGCTAATTTTTTATCTGCAGGCTTACTTATTTCATTTGTAGTGTTTGAAGTTGTTGATTCTGAGTTATTGTGGGTTACATTTGATGAGGGTGAACTTAAAATTTGGTACGGGTGTGTCTTGATGCAAGGCTTTTTTGTTCCATTTTTATGTTCTTCATTTGGTTTTTGATGTGTTTCAGCCTGGAAATAATTTATTATTTTTCTTCTCCATTCCTCATTAGAAATTAGAATTTAATGAAGCAGGCTCACATAGGTTGTTTCAGTAAAATGTGTATAATGGCCTTTTAAAGTAAAATGAAACTGTGATTTTAAATAAGAGTGAGAATTTACTAAGTAAAGGACTAAATATTAGCTGCATCACTGTTATTCATTCATTGTAAGCTAATACTATTGTAAAATTTATTTCCCTCAAAAATTGCCACTCTTTTCATGATCAAGGAAGAAAGTGTGTGTTATTTAATTTTACTTGCACCAATGAAAATATAGACATTTCAAAGAATAATAATTACCTCTTTAAATTAAATAAAGAAATCAGACTTACTTAGTAACTAAGGAGAAATAAATTTACGTATCTTTACGTAGTAACTATTTAATAGAAATGAATATCTCCCACATTGTGCATGAAGGAATTTATTAATCATCAGGCAAACTTGCCTGAGTGAAAGTTCAGTGTGCATATATATGTATATACACATTTTTCCAGTATGGAAGGGGTGGATGAGAGCCAATTATTAAGAGGTGGTTGTGGTCAAGTGTTAAACTAACTTGTATCATAAAACTCTATTGGGAGTTTTCCGTGGGGAGGAAATTTCAAAGAAAACAATGGATGAGGGGGGAGGGTTGTGAATGGCTTTGCAATTATCCCCCTCTATAGGATTTCCAGTAGCCCCAGTCTAGAGGCAACATAGGATTTTGCCTCTCCTGAAACAGCTGATCTGTAAAGGTTGGTCAAATATCTCCAGCCTATGTGTACTCAGAAACCAACATGGTAAATTTTAATGCATTCCACCAATTTGTCCATAAAATGCTTATAAATAGAAAAAATATAAATAAAAGTCAACCCCACTCTTTTTAATTAAAGTATACATACATTCACCAAGATAACTGAATACATTGTATGTAATATGAAAGGCTTTATTCCAGAAGCGTGTATTTTCAAACCCGTTTTCCATAAAAGCTCTTGAAAACACCTTTTTTTGTACATTTTTTTCATAATATTCAGTAAAGTATATTTATATCTCTATAACTTATAGGTTTTAATAAGTTTAAAATAAATTAAGTGGCCATTCCACTTTATTCCTCACAATTGCTAATTAGGAAGATATGCTCCTCTGGCATAAAATACTTGAATAAAAGTTTACCAACATTAGTCATATCAAAGCATTTTTAACACCATTTATGCTGGGACCCTTTCACATAGTTTACTTAACTCTCTGAGAAATAACTTAATGAACTATAATGAAATAACTTAACTGATTGAGAATTACTATTGGAAGATAGAAACAATATTTTAAAGAACAGGCTGCATTATTTTTTAATTGAATGTTTCAGCTCCCAATCCATTAACAAAGACATTCAATATTTATTAAGAATCTAGTAAAAACCAAAATCTTAATTATATACACCTGCTCAAAAAATATCTATTTTTATATATATTTTAAGTTATTTTTCTATAATAGGGAGATACTGCAACATGTATTGCACTGGATATACATTCATTAACATTACCGTAGTCCCATTGTGTGATAAATTTAAATTCTGGGTTATGTTTTCATCCAGCTTTCGCCTTAGCCTGTCACTATGTATATTCAGTGGCATACTCATTTCACTTTCCAAATTTCCATGAAAACGTTTTTTGAAATTATGGTTTTTATTAAGGTGATTACCACCAGCCATTTTCCTAAGAGGTTCTTCTCTGTATTGGTCTAAAAAATAACAGAGAATTTCATGGAAATTACTATCCATTTCATGCATATTTAGAATATCGGCACTTAGGTACTTTGGATAACACAAGACAATTACCATGATTTAAATCTTATACTTTTTACTGTCAATAGTATTAAGCTTAATTCTATTCACCATCCATCTTTTAACATTCATCCAGTGAATTGAATGTTAGGTTTTCTCAGTTTTGTAAATGTAAAAATGAGCAACCATACAGAAAAATTTTAATAATACAATCCTATAATAATAGTAAAAAATAATAAAGACAATGAAAAAGTAATTAAAAATATTCGTGTCTCACTTTGATAATCTCGTGAACGAAAACTTGGGTCCACATGTTTGTATTCATGTCCATTTTTGTCATTATTTGTGTGTCCGTAGTTTTCATGAGAATACAATAATGACTGCGGCATTGAGTCGCCGCCAAGTTGAGAAATGCGCTCAGGCATTCCTTGCTTCAACCTTTTTCTTGTTTGGTCATTTGTTTTACTGTTGAATGAATAAGTGGCGGGTTCCCAAGAAGAATAACTAGTGGAACTTGTAAACTCCAAGAATGTTATTAAAAATATAGTCATCAAGAGTGATCTTGGAAACATAGTGTTATTGGCAATGGCTGACAAAAATAGAAAGGTACGTATTACAACTTGATACACAGGACATCGTATTAAGTCGTGTGAAGCATTACTGTTTCTAATAAGAACCACGCATTACACCTTAGAAGTTCAAGGACACATGAGAGTTCAATCAACTGTTTGCTTCAATTCAAAGCTGGTGTTGGGTTACTGTTTACACACAAAAGAAATGAACATCGGTAAAGATAACCACAACCACTTCAGTTTCCATAGAAATGAAAGGTAAGTATTACAGCATGGCGTACTTATGCCGCATTGCTGTTTCATATACATGTGCCTTCTGTTGGCACTTTGATCGTAGTTTTGTCATTTATCTATAGCCATAGAGTAAACAAACCTGTTGTGAATGTGTCTTCTTCCTTCAAGTTTGTGATGCCTCCTAATACGATGGAACGTCATCATTTAGCGTTACGTCACTGGACTGTGTTTTTCTTCATTTTTTACAAAATCCTATTTCTAGGACAGCGTAATGTAAGGAGTGGGGGAAGACAGCTGAAATCGCCGTTTCCAGTGTCCGGGCGCGAAGCTCAGCCAGCGGACGGAACTCACACCACTCGACCAGGTACGTTGATTCCTAAATATAATCGCATTAATTAGCTGAGACATGCTTCTTTCGAAGAAAATTATAATGCTCGTTAATGTGTCCCTACTTTTAATGAGAAATCCTTGTTGTCGAGAGCTTGCTTGTCATAAGAGTTGTCAAATAAGTATATTAGGCGAGTATTTTCTTTGCAGTTGTGTTAATGGTAAGGAATCTCATCACGATTTTCTCAATGCCGAACCCAATAAAAAGAAATATATGTGTAGTTAGGCACGGGCTTAAAGACCAGTTAATAAACATGAGCATTTCTTTATAACCACGATAAAAAAATGTATACAACCATGGCACGGAGGACGCTATCTCTGTCATACAAATATGCTTAGTTTCAGATCCATGTGTTAAAACTAAATTCACGGAAAAATATTTTGCGATGACCGTCATGCCTAGGCGAATATTGTGAAGTTACTATAGAAGACGATAGCCAAATTCCTCTGTTTACAATGGTAACTGTTTGCTACTGATTTTGTTTTGGGAACTTCTTTGGCTATATTGCGACATAATTTTTGCACTATTCAGTTGATGGTCATCTTAAATATTCGATGTCCCTCATAATGACTTTTAGTTTTCTTTCCTTCTTAAAATAAATCTGTAAATAAAGAAAGCGTCAGTAAACAATCAGGTGCATCTTTAGGAGTTTGTCGTGCTAGTTAGAGTGAAAATGGTCGGCATTTACCAGAGCTTTAATTGTAACTGTGATTTTAAATGTATCGATGTGCCCTGTCAGCATTTCTTTTCTTTGTTGTACTTGTGCCATTGCATTTTACTCATATTCTGTAAGGCAACTGGAGGGAGAGCTTTGGGATAATCATGCATTTGGAATGACATGGGAAATTAGTGATATTAGGAATTGAAGACGTTTTCGTGTCGCCAGGTCTATTTAAAGAATAATAGTTTTTCCATTATTAAATGTTTGATAAAGGAACTATTGTGCAGAATTGCTAAATCAATAAAATTTCTGCTCATTTTGCTAAATGATTGGATTATTAAAAAACCTACGTAATGGAAAATTATCATAGCACTCCGATTTCGACACTAGACGTAAACGGTAAACGAAACTGTGACTGCTCTATAATTGTAAATGTTGACCGCGCTACTTAAACGCCACTATCACCACTTATTAGTGCTGATCTGTTGCTCCAACACCAAGAAACTATTTTACGAAAGTAATTATTTTATCTTATATTCCATGGCAAAGAAACTTTACTGCCGCTTTATTATCTTATTTTTACGCGTATTAATTAATTGAAAAAGTTTATTGAAAAAAATCATTGGTCTGTAAATGCCTTCCTTCCCACGAAGCACGAAAAGTATTTGACCAAAAAAACGGGTGTTGGAGCGATTGAATCTAAGCGTCTCGAAGAAGGTATCTGGGTCATTCGCAGAACTCGTGCTGGAGCATGGCCAGCCCTCCCCATCACTCACTTAAGGCATCAAAAAAGTTCGTGACACAAGGACCGTGGAGAATTTAGCAACAAATCCCCTCCATGGAATGCAGGAATAAAATTTTAAAATCCGATCCTCTTCATCCATTTGAGCGGATTTCGTACTGCTGGGAACATCTCTCAGATTAAATATTGAAATTAATGCACGAAAAAAAAGTACGCCACAGTGGGTCTCGAGAAAAATAAAATGATAATTTTAGCTCTCCTATAATTCCTAAGTAATTCCTCCTACTTATAACTCAGCGCAACTATATGCGATTGTAGAATTATTGTTCGTTACTGTTAATAAATAATCTCTTGATAAACTGTTCAGCCAGTAACCAATTTAAATTTGATGGAATTCAAACTCCCCCCGAAAAAAATTCAATTTCATTCCCCGGTGTCCTGGGTATAATGTTGAAAGTTCCCACAGCACCTTTTCCTGCCGTGAGATTGGCATGACTAACATTAAAAAAAATCCTCTGTACCGACTACCATAGGTTGATCTGATGAGGATTGGTTATAAATGGATTTTACTCGGAGATACCCTAATGCGACATAAGTGAGGGAATACCCAAGTAGTAGTGTTTCGGTCAACAGGTCTTCAGCGACTCATCTTCAGCGATGGAGGTGTGTCAGGGAAAGAGGCGTTAACTTCGAAGAGGGGAACACCTAAAACAGGGTAAGAGGACGTTAACTGTAGGTTTTAAAACTGCAGTTAATGAGTTAAAATTCAAATCTTGCCCAAGTATAGACCTCTTTTCGGAGTAAACGCCTCTTTGTCTTACGTCAACCTCCCTCACTGAAGATGGTAATCTGTAGAACCGGAACACTGATATTAGAGACACATATTTTTCATCTGTAAAGGAAAGAGTAAAAGGACAATGTAATAGTTCGTCATTGTAATCAAATGCTAAAAAGACAGGAATACTGAAGCCAAGTTACTACATTCCTCCTAGCGAAAGGATTTAGAATTCCTATGTGCGGGGGAAAACAGGAAACGGCAAGGCACCTGATTACTGAGTATCGAAGATATGACAATCTTAGAAAAGAAAAAAAGCACAGTGTAAGAGGACGCCTGGGTAGCTTAACTGGCTAAAGCATTCGGCTGGAAATCGAGGGATCCGGGACCGAGTCCCAGTTCAGGGGAATGATTTTTACATCGTGAGTTTTTCACAATATGTTTAGAAAGAGCTTAGTGTGGAATTAAGAAAAATGCAATCTGGACTGGAGTCAACAAAGCATGGCAGTTAAAAAAATCTTCGAAAGACTTATTGAATTGGCCACAAAAATTTACGAAGAAAAAGTACGTTTTGAGAGATTGGTCTACAAGACAATGCTTGAAGAATATTTCGACAAAGAAAGAAGGGACGAGTCCGACTGGGAAGCCGCGTGGAAAACAAATCCGTGCTGAATAGGCACGGTCTGGTCGTATAAATTTTGTTATGAAGACTTAAAACAGTAAGGCTAAGGCAAGCGGGTACCTCGGTCATAAGCGGAAGCTTGATTCCAAAGGTGGATTGGTGGAGGATCCGCTGGGGGTTCAGCTGCTCTATCATCTGAATGCAATCCGTGGCTATTGAGCTCCTCTCTGATGATATAATGTTTACAGATAGCAAAAATGCTGGTCTTCTCCGTGAAAAAATGTAGCTCGTGGTACCTACTTCTCGCCTCACGATCCCACGTACCTATGACGTTCATGTCCCGTGGCGGGATGTGAGTTGCACCTCGTTCAATTCCCCGCGAACACTCCTCCCTGTTCCCACCCCAAGGGCCGAAAAGGGGGTTGGAGCTGGGCGGGCAGACTCAAGCCGTCCGGATAATATCAAAGCGCGCGCACAGTACTGAGACGTCCTCCGTGAATCAGCACGTCGTTGCATGCCATTTTCAATCTTCGGCTGGCTACAAACAACACGCCCGAGTCTCCTCGGCTCACTTGCTTCGCCTTGAGGTGGCGAGTGATACCCGCAGCGGTCCTCCCTCTCGTTTATCTCGGTGCCGTGACATCTCCGCATTGTTCCAATCCTCTGACGGTCGCCCTCAGTCACATTCCCCTCCTCCATTCCCCTCCCCTCGCCCCGCCCCCCACCATCACCCCTCCTTGGCCGGACCATCGGTTAATGGGAAGGACCCTGCCAGAATACCTCTCGCCGTTTCCCGCTGAACGAGTGATATCCGTTCCCCTGAGAAGTGCTCTCACTTCGACTTTCAAGATGGCACAGTGACTCCTCGGCAAAGTGCTACCAGTGCCTCAGTTTGGATAAAATTAGTTGCTTGACGGAGGTCCGTGGATATTCCGCGAGGTGGTTCCATAAAAAAATATATATACATATTTCAATAATCGTAAGTGATTACAACAGTTTTGTTGACCATGTGTTTTTCAGCTCAGGATAGAGGCTCTTGGCTTTTCTCTCTTTACGCTCTCGTCCTGCGCCAGTTCGGTTAGTGGGGAAAGAGTTATGTATTAGATGTCGAGTTGGAGAACATTTCATGCTCGGTCTTGCACAGTATTTGGCAGTGGAGTGTTCTGCCAAATTTTAACGCTGTATCATTCAGATTTAATTGTGTGAAAAGCGGGATAAAGAATCCGTCTCTAGAAGTTTTTTTTCAGTTACCCGAACCATGAAATCGCATTCTGAATTCACGCGGTCTGGCTTTGCGCTAAAAGGCGGCCCATGCCCTTCACTGATTTTTGGAACTGTGTTAGATTAGGAAGGAAAGTTCGCTAATTTATCATTAATTTTGCGTGATTCTGTTGGAAATATGTACTCTTTGTTTACGTTTTGCGGGCGTAACTACCGCCATGACTGTTGATTCGAAGGTCGAAGTGTTATATTATGAGCGAAAGCGAACTCTTTGGGACGTAACCGGTGGGGTTGTATAATGGGGCGCTGAAGTAATGCAGTAATCATGTCAGGTCATGTGAAAAACTGTTTAAAGGAAGCAATTCGGCCACCGACGTACACACCTTGTTCCATGTTTGTGACTTTCTCCAACGATTTCCTGAAAAAAATTCGACATCTTAAGCGTTCCGCTATTCATGTTTACACATCCTGGAAACACTCCATAGCTGTATATTAGCTGCGCCTGCTTAAAGGGCGTCGAACGGAGCTGCAATTGCGCTAATGCCAAGCTGTGACACGCATCGCATTCTAAATTGCAAATGCATAACAAGGCCATTCCTATAATTTTTCAATCACTTTCCTTAGCGTGTTACATTAATCACGCGTACAGCGTGATCATGCCCGATTATTAACACTTAGTGCTGAGTAGATATAATTTTTTTAGTGATCGGTACGTGAATCCGTTTTCGCATCTTATTCCATCGGAGCTATTTCGCCATCGATAGATTTTTTAGAGTGAATTTCCTAATATTGCAAGGTTCCTAGTTTAAACTTACAATGACTAGTTTTTCAACTTTTTCGCTTTCCAAAATATGTCTCCCATCCTGAAAAATATGTTTGATGAATGTATGAAGTGGGTTTTAATGCGTGATCAAGTCTGGTGATCGATATAAATGGGAACAAGAAGATAAACAGATGCACGAAGGAGCCCTCAATAGCATTTTATTTGACAGGGAACGTTAGTAGAGAAGTATTTTTCTTTGTGAGGTGATACGTATCTATCGGAGAATGGTCTACACGTGTGTGCGTTGGTTGTTATTAGTCCTTGGTGAAGCGTTATATGGTCGCTTCTCCTCCATGTTTATAGGTGGCACTCAAGGTTTGTGAGGAGTGGTTGCCGATTGATCTCAGAGAGAAAATCCGTGACACTGGGAAAGAGTATGAGTGTCACCAGTCGTGTCGTAAGCATGTTTCTCAGAGCGTGATAGTTCATCTTCCAAGTGCTTTCTATAGTCAAGTATTGTTGCTGTATAGAAAGACCATTTAAATACTGGTGTTGTTCATAGGTCAGATACGTTGTCCTCAGTGTGTAATTTAATTCTGAATTACGTTTTGATTCGGGGGTAACATGCCCTTTCGAACTTCACGGTTCCCATAGGAGAAGACAAAAAGTTTAAAATGGAGTTAATTTCTATTCATTAATCGATTATAAAATGTCAGCGCACAATCCCGTCTTATTTTTCTCTTGAGGATTGATGAATTTTTGACAGTAACCTCACTGGCCCACATTTGCCGTGTGCATATTTTACCCGCATCACGTATGTCAAGGAATAGCATTCACTTTAAAAGGGAAAACAATTTAATATTAGCTAGTTAACCTACGCTCTAATTTCTTCACTTGAGATACTTTGAAGTTCCCAGCGGTCATTTCCTTTCTTTGCCATGTATTTGATTTTGCACTTCTCTTTGGTACTGACCGATGCGTAGGTATTCTGTTACATTGGTTCTATTTTGTGTGCGTAGTATTTTCTTTTTGGTAAACCGTTTAGGCATGCCTTTGCTCAAGCCCTGCCACAACCAGATCTTCGCCAGATCTATCCGATACTAATTTAAGTACCATCGAAGAAACGCAGAGACGGAATTCAAGTGGAGGAGTCCTGTTTTAGACCAACAGTTAGAATTGAGATTCATAACCCCTCGAAAGAAGGCGGTCCGGTGTATAACCTCATTTTTGACGTTAATCCGAACGGAGATATATCACCGCACAGTTGGTATTATATAGTTAGTGCGTACGAAAGGGGTGATTTTTTAATACTGACACATCGAGAGCACGCATGTGGGCGGTGGTTAAAAAAAAGACAAATATTCTCCGCGAGCCCATTCCCATGCTCATTTTAATGTGTAATTTTAAATTAATACTCTCGAATTTATGTCAGCCGTAACGTACACCGGGTAACTTTAAGATAGATTTGAGATGACATTATGACCTCGTCTTGATGAAGCTCGGGAGTTATTTTTAAGCCATCAAGACAGATTTATGGAGAGTGTTGCAACATGGTTTCGTTAAGAACTAGGCTTTTGGCAGGGTTGAGAGCTACCCGCAAGAAGGTCGTCGCTGCTCAAGAAAAAAATAATGAGCGTGCGTGTATGTATCTACCGCTTTGGATCACATTCCATAATTTTTTTTCACTTACGAATCAAACTTTTAAATTTGGACCCTTATATTATATACCCTCACATATATTCTTTGGCCCCTTATATATCTATTTATATTTGGGCCTTTATAGTGTGATTAAAGTGAACAGGTTTTACTTTTTTTTAAGTTACCGAATAACTGGCTATTTTTTATGTTATTGGATGTATTATAACGTTAACATTTCGGTATTTGCGTGTGCTTTTCAGGTTTAGAAGATGTAACGTAAAAGCTTTTAACAGCTATGTAGGATGTTAGTATAATTTTACAGACCTGTCCAATGATTTATAGAAAGAGACTATATTCCAGAATTCCTAGTTATATTATCTCATTATTAGGCATACGTTGCTGATTAAGATGTACTGTATTGTGTGGCTATAACGATAAAGCTATCGGTACATGAATTCTGTTTCACTGACCTCTTGGTGTTTCAGTTGTAAATGAAGGAATATAGTGAAAGTTTGAAAGCTAAAACGTGCTTTTCAAAAGATAATAACTAACGGACAGTGTATCCTAGATTTTCCTGAATTTCGAATGTTTAATTTCAGCGGTGAATTTTATTTTGTTTGGTGATTTTTTTGGGCTTATTATTGGGTGAGCTCTGCCCTCGCCCATCAAACTAACTTTAGAGTTGATTTCTGTGGTTGGTAGGCGATTTTAAAATATTTGGTCATGTGGTAGAATGTCGTTAACCCTAATTATATAGGCTGAGGATGCGTTTCCTTTCCCAGTAAATGAACTAACTTTTTAAAGTATCACTAGCTGTAGATGTTGAAAGCATCGACAAAACATGAAAGGAATAATAAATGTTCAGCTACCTTAGCGTTAAGGTGGGTTGTTAGAGTTTTCATGACGTAGAAAACTCGAAAAACTGTTTATGCGCACGAATATATATTAAGTGTTCGCCCTATGTATTGATTAAAATTCATTTCTTGTGCTGTTACTTATAAAGGACATTTTTTACTATTATGTCATTATTAGAGTATATTTATGATAATTATATTGTTGCCATTATTAAGGTAACTCCTAGACTGAATTCACTTGTGTTCATGTCCACCCCTCCCTCAAGTTTTTTAACAATACGTATCCTATCGATTTTAATTTATTCTTTCACCTAGTTTCCATCCCTCTTCTTTAGAGAAAAATCATTATTTTCTCTAGCACTTGTTGGTCCCGATTTTTTTTGTATTCTACCTGTATAAAATTTAAGATTAGTATCTTTAATATGACCTGAAGACGTCACCAAAATAAGCTTTGTCGTTTTGTGATGAATGAATTGATGCACTTGAAAAAATTACCAACGAAAGCGAAAAGTATAGAATTACTTAAGGTATAGTTGTTCTCGAAATTAATAAGTCTTGCTTGTAAAACTTAGAAATTGGTAATTGCCATTGACCAGTACTTATTATGAATGATTTTTGAAGCACGTTCATTAATTTTAGGTAGTAAATGGAATTATAAAAGGCGTTGTTGGATTTTTCTTCTTAAATAATTTCTACATTTACTGGTTTTTATGTTTTTACCCCATTGTCAGTGAGTAATTCTCAATACATCCGAGATTCCAATCAGAATCATTCACTGAGAACGATAAACAAACATTGAAGCCGGTAAATATAGAAATTATTTAAGTGTAAAACTACAACAAGGGCTTTTATTATGAATAGGTTTCACCACTTCAGTCCTGACACGCCATTATTCATTAAAAAGAGCTCAAAATTCTGCGAAAGAGCTCTCTTGGAACTTGAACACACCGGCTTTTCACGAGCGCTGTCTGGAGTGAAAATTATATTTCGGATCTTCCGTGGGGTTCGTATAAATGCGCTCGCTTGAGGAGCACCTATCGTTGCCAAAATTTTATTCACTCCGCGAACGAAATCAAGATGGATGAACATTAACGCTCCGCTATCAATCTCGTCAGACTCGTGCATAAGGGAGAGCGAACCGACTCCTCCGGTCTTCCGTCTTCTGTGAGGGCCGCCTCTGCCTTCATCTGGGACCTCACCGTCCCATGCTGTTGCGGGAAGGGGAGGGGGAGTAGGGAGGGAGGGTGAGCTGGGGAGGTTTGAGCGAACAAAAAAGTGGTTATCCGGAAATAGCCGTCGGCCCCATCACGTCCCCCTCCCTTTTAACGCCATTGCCCTTATAGGAGCAACGCCCCCGCAATCCCTCCCTCCGCGCATCCAGTACCTCACTCGGATTCCTCCGGATCCCCCTTAGTCTTCCCTCCATTTCTCCCCCCTCACCAGATGCCCCCTCTCCCTCCGACAGGCGGGGAGGCACTTTCTCGTCGACCTTGTGCGTGCGCGTCCTGCCGCTTTCGCCGGGCGACGCTTTCCTCGATGTCCGACGTCTTCAACCTCGTGAGATTTAAGAGCTAGCGTGTCGTAGGCGGTGAATGGTGGGGAGCCCGGGGGATAGGTCAGGATGCGAGGGAGGAGAAAACCCGGCGTCGGGCCTTTTTTACGGTCATGAACTGAATAAGCGGCCGAGCGAATCGTCTTTTTTTTTAGTTACTCATCATTGAGGTCTTTTTCAGTACCGTTTGTTGCTCTTTCAATCGAATGAAGCTTTCTGGGTTGTGATATCCCTTGTTGAATTTCATTCGTTATTCCGCCTTTCTCACTCATAAATCCAAGGGTGAGCAACGATATGGCAGCAACACTATATTGCCATTACGGTCCGTCGGTGTAGATTTTCGATCGAAAGGGGGGGGGGGCTCTGTGGTCTGAAATGTTCATATTTTTGCATTTTCCACTCGAAATAATACGCTGGCGATTTTAGACAATTATACTCCAGATCATAGACAGTCCTAGGTGAATCAATTCAACTCGGTAAATACAAATCTATAGTCGCGGTTGAAGCGGCTTCGAAGATCCCGTCCATTTTAAGCTGCAGTGAATGCGAGTGATATGAAATATGGGCGTGTGAAGGAGACATTGTTCGGTTGGACCGGGGGGGTTCTCATTTTTTCGACGGGAGAACCAGTTTTAAACCCTCCCCTCTTAAAGTTCAAACGTCCCTCTCATTCATTTTTCTCGTCAATCGAGGGATCGCGATCGCTCCCTCGGAATGTGCTCGCGCACCACACTCCTGCAAATCGTCCGCCCTTCTCACGGCGTCCACCAGAGAGGATCCAAACTCACTTCGGCCTTGGCCCGAAAAAAGAAAGGAATCCCCTATTTTTTTTTAATTGGCTTCCGACTCGCGCGAGTCCGTGGGATCCGAATGAGGAGATCGGTCGTTCCCAGCCTCCCACTCCCCGCAGTGCTCCGCTCCAAAAATCTGCGAATCGGCTTTCGAGAGAGAGCCGAGAGTTGACCGCCAAAAGTGAGGGAAGGTCGCCAAAAGGCAGTCCCCGTCCCCAAGGGGGGAGGCCATGCGGCGGGGAGGGGTGAGATGAAGAGGTGGGGGGGAGAGGGGACGAGGTCGGGGTGCATAGAGCCGGGGAGGGGGCGTGGGAAGTGGAGGAGAGGAATGGAAGGAAAAACTCGTCCCAGTTTTTCGGAGAAATGCCTTCCAACGAGCCCCCGACTACGTTCCACGCGAGGGCGCGCGCCGCTCCGCTCATTATCGCGCGTCGCAGGTCCTTCCTCGGAGGATCTGGAAACGCTCCTTTCCCCTCGTACTCCCTCACGACCACTTCCCTCTCTACCCTCCTTCCTCCCCCAACCAGAACGGGAGCTGCATCCCACACGTTTCAACGCCCGGCCTTAAGTGACTCACGAAATATTCCTGACCTCGCGTCACTTGGCCCCGTGTTATGGTACCAACTCTATATTTTTAAAAAACCACACCCATTCCTCCCACTCTCCCCCCTTCTCTCCCTCTTCTCCCTCCTCCCCCGCGAATTAAGTAACTCTATCGTAGCGTGGGACGTCCCTCGTCGGGGCGAGATTCTGTGGGTGTCGCGGGAAAAGATTTGGCGGAGGGTAAATAAGCTGTCACCGATGCTGGCTCGGAATGAGATGCATGCGGTCCTTGTGATTTGGGAGGGGGGGGGTGAAGTGGCTAAAATTGAGAGCGGCGCCAAAGTTTTTCATCCGGAGTCAACGATTGAATTTTTCTGGTTGCTCTACACTTGAAGATGAACCTCTATTAGCTTTTTTTATTATGAACCTTCGCATAATAATACAGGCACATATTCTTCTATGTATCTCTTCTATTCTTAAGTTCTATTAGTACTAATAGTAATTCTTCGTCTTTAATCTAAAACCAATGCGAGCTTAATATCACTTGACGGATTCATTGAAGATGCTCTGTCGTACGTTCTTTTTGGTGGTATTCTATAAATGTACATTTAGTGATTGCTAATTAATTCATAGTGAGTAAAGTTAATAGTTTATCATACACAGAGTTAAATGTTGTTCACACACACGCACCCTCGTTCACACAATCAAATACGCAAGAGGACAAGAGAGTCACAATCTCCAATCAACAATGTGCACATATCCTTAGACTATTAAGTATTGCACTAATAAGGCTCAATGTATAATTTAACTCGTAACCGAAGATATATCTGCTGGACCTGTGTTCACTGAGGTGACAACGTTCTCTCTGTAGGGCGAGCACAGTATGCCTGACCGCGAGTGTACATTAGTTAAATTTCTTCGTAAGTACTAGTTTAATGTTGACGTTTCGTTTGCGACTGCACTATTACTTCATTCCACCTTTCAGCATTAAATATTCTGTTAGGAACAGGTAATTCCTAAATATTGTTTAATTACGTTAAAGCTTCAGCTTGATGACTACATGATAAACATTTAACTTTGCTAACTTTACTTAGTTCAAATTATAGTAAGTACTATTCTCTCCAGTAAATATGAAGCTGAGGTGTTGGCTGAACTTTCACGTTTGACATTTTAATAGAATATATGGAAAAGCAGGCTGATTTCATTTCTGCACTTCAGCAGCCTGAGCTTCTTTTTGCGACAATAGTCATTGGAAAAAAGGAGTTTGAGCAACCAATAAAAGTAATTTTCCATTGATGTAAATATCTAATTTAATCTGTTGATTCAGACGAATTGCATTTCATAAGTTAGTCCCTAAGGTAGCGAATTATTAAGAGTATTGGCAATTTTCACATTAACGGATGCATAGGACTGGTTACATTTTCCATCTTTTTGTTAAGAAAAATTGATGTGATTATTTAACTAATATACGCGATAATAGCAAGGTTTAATTTCATCTTGATGGCGTTCTTTGTTTTACGTTGTCAATCCTACCACTCTGCTTGTAAGATGTCTACTTCCTGAGTAGAAGCTGGAAGCTGAGTGCGAGTTATTCGTGCCAAGGATTACTCAAGATTATTCCAAAGTTCATGCTTTCATGAGGTCTTTTCCCTTGCAAAAAAATAAATAAAAGCAGAAGGTGTTTGAACTTATCTTGTGATAGACTTAGTAATAATATATTCTAGTTTCCGTTCGTAGAATTCACGATAATACCATATTTTTCGTTACTCTATTACTGTATTTTAAAGAACTAGTGAAATCAAGTATATTTATTTATTGCTAATTTTTGTTATTACTATTATCCTTACTATATACATGGATGCTTGTCACTCCTTAGATGCTTCTATGGTAGTTGATGTCGAAAAAGGTCTGTGTTGAAAAAGTAGGCATCCAGATGTGAGACGTTGTAGCAGAGGAGTCAGCATTCAACAAAGGATGTGAGGTCACTCAATTTATCCTGCCCTTGCATATTCGAAACTCGAGTAATGCGAAGCATTCAGCATTAGAATAGCAAGGGATTAGAAGGCAGCACAGATTTTCCCCAACTATAATTATTGATTTAGGGAAATTAATTTCCGTTATCCTTAAAGTAAGGCAACCGAGCAATTCTTTCAGTTTCATCTGTTGCATACATTCAAGGGATAGTTGACGCCGATCCAGCAGCGAGTACATTCCAACAATCGTGTTTACATTGGTCTTGTCTCCGGAGTTATTTGGCTGTCATTGAGCCCTGCTACAAGACTGCATCATAGGTGTGGGCGCATGGAATGATTCCAAATTTGGTATCCTCGAAAACATTCGTAATGACGTAGAAATAATATTGGTTGAATTGCTAACTGATGAATTAAAAAAATAAAAATGGAAAAGGTTTTTCGTCATGAAGGTCGAAGGAAGCATTTATTTTACTCGTTTACTCTTAGTTGCCATAATCATCGTCCCCTCTACATTTATAATTGAAAATAAAACGTTGACTCATGATAAGGACACCATCGACTCACGTGGTAATCGTTGTTTCATTTGCAAAACTTCTAATCTTTTAAAATCTGCCACAATTCTACGGTTCTGGACGAGAGGATTTTCTTTGGGTTAGGTAGCCTAAAAATAGCCGCTTTGCTTTCTAGCCGTTTCCCACCTCCTCATCAGTAAACAACTGATTTCATCAGACTTTCGCCACAGGTAGGTTTCTTACTTTTTCTGGGCAGAATGTCTACGTTGAACCTGATTTTATCTTAACCAATTTAAATATTTTTTTGCATGATTCTGTGCTTCGCTTTCCTTCTTTCCTGCTCCCATTTGCAAGGAGGGTAAATTTCTAGAAGCATATTTTCGCTTTGTTGGAGAATCGTGAAAGCTCGCCTCTGGACTCGGCCGATGACAAATTAGCCGAGAGCGGCAAATCCTGCATTTCTATTTATTTATTTATTTAAGTAATTGCACACATACAGCATTTCTGCCAGTT
>LYUA01000424.1:468405-479022 GCA_002093875.1 Calopteryx splendens
GGGGGGGGGGGGGGGGGGGGGGGGGGGAGCGTGATAGCTAAAGAAAGAGAAGGAGCGAGAGGGAGGAGATGGTGCATTGAGGTGGACCTAAGTGCAGTGAGTCTGATTTTAACAGTGATCCTAGACTAACGGATCCACGGTTCTTCGTGGAGTTACTAAGTTAACACCTATTTCATTGTAGGTGGATTTTTTTCTTTGCTTTTGGCGATAGATTTTCCGCATTTGACTGGATGTGGATTGTAGGATTATTTCGATAATCCGGTCCGAAAGGTTCTTGGGAAGATTGGTCGATGGTATGTCTAATTGAAACAGTGATCATTCGTCCACCGATTTGCGAGTCGTCGTCATCAGAAAGGTGCTGTCTTGTGAGTTCAGCGATTATAACGAGGCAGTTGAAGGTCCCTGGCCGATCAGAGACCCCGACTCAACATTAGTTTCGTGCGGCATCAATCTTGTCGATATCAACATGCATGCTTACAGATAATAGTACTCATTGCATTAATTCCCACCAATTACTTCGCTTTCCGAAACAATCATCAGAAATTGTAGCGTGTTAACATAATTGCAAACAGGATTAGACGCGTGCGCTACGACCGTGAAGGACGTTGTTTAAATATATTGTGACGCGAAATTTATATGTACTGGATGTCGAAATGAAGTGCATTATATATATGAATTATATGAAATTAGTGCATTTTAAAACGGAAAATTAAGCTTCCAATCCTTTATTATAACTTCTCTACTGTTCTTTCCCATGCAATTTCATAGCATTCACAACTTAAGTATCCCCGATTCTCAGTTCACCACCAGTTAACGGCATTTGGTGGAATTGGTAAAATTACGACCGCATTTCTCTACTGGAATACACTTAGAATATGTTTTTGTACGCAGCAAGTTCCTGATTTTATTTAACGACTTGATGTTCGTACTTACATCGAATTAATAACATTTTACGGCCTTCACTGGTTATGAGTTTTATGGAATTTTCGGTCAATTTTCACAACTGTAGTCAATCTCTCCAAAAAGTGATAATAATTGCTGGATAATTAAACCAAAAACATCATTTTACTGGGTTGAATGGCGCATACGAACACACGCAGATAAGATGGTATATAATAGAATATATAGGATGGTATATAATAGAAAGGCACTTGAAATCGTTTATGTAAACAAATTGTGTTTTTAGGGTAAACTTGTGTATATTTATGATAAATTGATGGTATAGGCTAAAATTATATGCAAATTTAATAATTAGATATGTCTTATTGCAGTCCAAAGTGATGATTTTAAATTTTACTTTACCTCCAAGTGGTGATTTTCACGCAATTACTGACCAACCGCATAGCATTTAGCACTGGAAAAGTTTCGACATTATTAGTATTTTTTAAAAATATATCACCGAAGCAATGCATAAAATATTTTTCTGAAAAGCAAAGAACGACAGATAACGACCTCAGACCCCCTACCTCCCTTTTTGATCAATTCTTCTCAGGTGGATTTTTCAAACAAAATACAACTTCACCTCGATAACTTATTTCCTCATTAGCCTGATAATAACCTAGTATTCCTTTACCATTTTCGTATCTAGCAGTTTCATAGTGCATTATATTTACGTGGATAATCACAGCTTCATCATTTGCTGCAGAAAAACTTCCTGGTGAAACGATTATATTTTACGACTTCGACAGTCCAACGTGGATGATGTCGCGACATTAACGATCATTCTTCCCACGCAAAATTTGTGAGTATAACAGTAAGAAATAGATACGGCAGTAAGAGCATCCTGAATGTGAAACGATTCAAAGTTCTGAATGCAATAAGTTTCATTAATGGCTGGTGACCTAATACTCCCTGCCACACGCCCTAGCCGCGGCTTGCAGGGTAAGACGCATACTTAGATTTTAGGAGAGTAGATATCGCCATTACTATTATTTACAAGGCAGTATATTTTTTATTTGTTAGTAGTTTCGATGACATCCCTTTTCATAGTTTCTGAAAATCTGATTCAGCGATTTTAACGGATGTTAAACACGCGATTACGTAAGCGAGTAGGTGTGGAAAACTCATAGTGATTTTGTTCGCAACTGTCGTAAATCTTAGCTTCAATTAGGCTGAGTGATTTTTTGGGTATCATATCTTCTTGGGAAACCGCAGGCAGGACAGGAAAGGGTCTGGATCCCCTACCTTGAATGCGTGAACTTCACACGTCGTTGGGGCTCGTGTTAGCTCTGCTCTACCCTCAGCTACCAAACCATCCTTCGGGTTCATAACTGAGACTATGATTATCTATTAGGCCACAGAAAAAATACGTCATCATAAAGTGCATCTCAGTGCGTTGCAGCGTTTTGTGCACCATTGATAAATGATTTGTGATAATTGGCGCGATAATTAAAGTCATAGCTAAAAATATTGGAAGGAGCATATGATACAAACGTAAGGTCAGCATGCGCCTTAAGTCTCGTAATACGTTTCGCTAGTCGGCGTTGACGCTAATCGCTTATTGGCTAGGAGCCACGTCGCTCTACTGACTCGTTATTATCGCTTAAGAATAGTCTTTGTTGGCGGAAATAATTCTTCATATGTAGAACTAGTCTGGAATAGACTCCCATGTTCTGCGAATGAGGAAACTGCAGATCAAATTCATGCTAACATTTGAGTTTTCCGCCAAACCTCATTCCATCATGAACCCTCTCGTTTCCTTTTTTAAATGAATAGTATGCGATGCATTTGGGGCTTTCTTCATTTATACTGCAATGTACGGGTTCGATAATTTTTGAGAGATTTCTGTTATTTTAAGAAGTCATTTTTTTCAATCCCATGCTGCGAAATGAAATTGAATCGTTTCCAGAAATTTCCCATTAACTTCATGTTGACGATTCGCTAAAGTACAGCGTATGATAGGGTTTGCTGCAACAAATGGAAGCATTTAGACTGAAAAAGAATGTCATCGCTAACTCCACACTACTATGGTGAAGCTACTCTTATCGCAAATGTGTCATTGGATATTTACGAGAAAAGTATGTGACAAATATTTTTGGAAAGGGTTGAGCTATGGGACAGCTTTCTCCAGAGTTTCTCTTAAAATATACCTGGTCACAACGTTTAGTCTTCTTTTGAGAATAATGTGATAAATTCATGGAGAACTTTCGGTCCGATTGCAGAAATAGATTAAATAAGAATTTGTGACAATCAAAAGACACGTGAATTATGGGTATAATTCACGGAATTCGATATTTTTCACATTTGTATTTTCCCGCTGGAATATTAGGTTACATTGCTAGTGCCGAAATATGTATGATCTAGGCGATTTTATAGCCCTAACATAAGATGAACTCTAACTGCCTTTGTCCGTGCACACTATCCTCAAAAAACAGTATTCTATGCATGCCTTTAGGTAGATTTCTGATGCCGAGACTTTTGTTGATGGATATTTTGAGTTTAAGATAGATTTTTACTGTATATGGACACATAGTATAACACAATTGATTCTAATTTATTGTGAGATAGATGGTTCTTCTCATAGAAAACCTTCATGGGTTTATGAATCATTGCCAATGTCCATCATCTTATAAGATCACTGACAATAGAAATGGTGAATTTTTTTCCATGCAAAGTATACTACCCAATTGCATGGAAAAAAAACCTTTGCCCTCTCTCATGCAATCGTAGATTATCCTCTTGGTGTTTTCTTTTCTTCAGGTTGCACTTAGTATCACCTCCAGGTGAGTAGGTGATCTATTTGCACTGTACTATTTTTCTAGCTAAGCACTACCATAGGCACTACCTAATATGCACCCAAATAAGTGATCAGAATTTTGATTTTTTTATGTGCCTTCCTGCAGCATATTTTTATTGCCTTTTAAGCACTCTTTCGGCTATCTATAATGGCCTATAATGTTGAAACCAGTTCAACAAATCCAATTATACCTTTACGATTATTCGGAGAAGCTAATTTTCTACTTATAGGCAGGTATACATTATTCCTCCTTTTTGAGTGTTTAACATATTTTCATGCTGCATTTATGCATATTCATTATTTATGCATATTCATATGCATAGTCATTGGGAATATTACTTTTTCTTCTGTGAACACTCGTATGTTAATGTGTAAATTCAGACAAATTTATCTTAGGTATGTGAAATATTTGTTTTAGTTGCTTTTTAGAAGCTCCATCATCTTTATTTATCTATGTACGAAGCTGATGTCAACATTTAGGGATATTCCTCAAATCATTCTTGAAACATAAAAATTAATCTATTATCTTTGTAGTACATGTCTTGTAAGTTAAACTGGAGCTTAATTAAGGATGGATTACGTATTATAAATATATATCATTATGTATTCTTTCTGTAGTTAAAATAAAGTATCACCATTCACTGATCCAATATTAATAAAATGAGGTAGGACTAAGATAACAATAAATAAATAATCCAATGCATTCTCTGTATTCCATTTTTTTTCTCATTATTAACTTAAATTTCTGAAATGCTATGAATCATGTGTTTTCCCTGAATGTCATACTCCAGTTCCTCAAATCTTGAAGATATCAAAATGCATTGGACATAATGAATGCATCCTTAGAACTGACTCTCAAGCAGTGATCATTAAATGTTAAGTAGCACAATAAGATATGTTATCATGTAATTGTGCGCTCATTTCAGACAACTTTAAAGTAATGTGCCCCTCTTCAATAGAGAATGTGACAAGTATTTTGTTTTGTTTTAAATTTTTCTTGGCGTGATGGGATGAAAGTTTCTAATAAACAACTTTGGTTTTGTAAATGGAACAGGCAACAAATTTCTTCTAAAATATTTTTTGACCAAATATATGCATGAGTATATGCATATCATAAAACATTACCTGATAACTTTCATTGTGACAGGTGGTGAGCCAGCGGAACCATGACATCCCTCCACACTATTTCTTCGAAGAGAAAAGAAGGTAAGTCTGTGAAGTATTGAAACATTAATATTATTCATAGTAAAAACTTACCCAAAGTCATAACAATCAGTTATCAACATTTTTGTAGCATATAATAATTTATTTCTCTCTGCTACTAATCATCAGGAAAACGTACAGAAACATTATGTTAATTGTTAATGGTAAATAAACTTGAAAAATCATTGTCATTGCTCTCTGTGGCTACTCTTTAAAATTTTACCACATGTTGTAAGTGGTTATCTTATTCATAATGGTGTTCTCAATCATTTGATTTCATTCATTGAGAGATTTTAAATAGATTCCAAAACTAATCTTTGGATGAACACATTTTAAGTCTCTCCATTTTTAATGACAGTAAATGTATTCTAGCAGTAACATTTTAAAGCACTTACCAAAGCACTCACAACGGCATATGTATCTATTTCTTGAATTACTAATATTACATTATAATCTATTTTAGGGTTCATTTCCGAATTGACCTCAATTGTGGGAAAACGCTTTGCTTCGGAAGAGAGTGTCAGGAGATCTAGCAGAGGTGTCATCCTAGGGGCAGCAACAAAGGTGAGTTTTCTTTAATGTCACCTACTTAACCATCTGTTGCTCTTTAAGAGATGCTACTTTCTGTTATGATTTCTGAATGTTTTTATGCTTAAGATCTGACATTACATATTAGACAATAAAATTAGAAATATTGGTGATCTCAATGAGGTCAGTTCTTGAAGTGGACAATTGAGGGAAAGGAGATCCAAGAACCATGTGATTCATTGACTTGATATAAAAACAGTTTTGCCAGTGATCCAGCAAGAGTCTTCCTCTTGGAAGATACTTGAAGCTTAAATACTAAAATATTAGCCTTAGCTTGAAAATGTTGTCACAGCAATGTCCCAATGCCCCATCACCAATGATTGTGGTGAGAACTCAAAAACAATTATGAGAACAATTTATTTACATTGTAGAAATCTAAAAATGCCTTGTCGAATCATATTGCATTATAGGATATGGCAAAAAATGTTATCTTCCATTTCACCACAATTTTTTACTTGTTTAGTTAACCATCTTTAAAACTGACAGATTGTTTTCAACAATAATTTATTATTTTATCACTATTCTCTGTGGCTACTCTTTATAATTTCATCACATGCTGTTAGTGGTTATCTTATTCATAATGGTATTTTCAATCATTTGATTTTATTCAGTGAGAGATATTAAATAGATTCCAAAACTAATCTTTGGATGAACACATTATATTGAGGTAAGGTCTAAATATTTTGCAATAGCTATTTTTGATTGAGGAAAAGTATTAAATGCCTCTTTTATTAACATTTATCTTTAAAATAACCTCAGTTTTTTCCCCTAGATTTATATCTGTTTGCATTGAAGTTAAATTATAATATTTTTACGTGCCATTTGGAGAGTGACTTGATTCATACTTGGGGTAATATGTTTCCTCCATCATGCACACTCATTTCTATCTCAAAAAGACCAGAGAGGGAGCCAAACCATTTCTCCTTTTGAGCTCCTGGCATGTGGGGTCTGGGGGTATATATTAGAATTTTTAGAGTTGTTTTTGTCCTGAAGTTGAAAATGTAGTTCACCTCTTAATGCTTGATTGAAGCTCCTGAGTATACTAAAATGTTTTGCTTGAAAATGCAATAGGTTGATAAAACTGCTCTCCCAACTCCTCTTAGGATTCTCATGCTACATCATTCCACGATAAATGCCTCACAAAATCCTTTGTCAATTACATTGAAATTGCAGTAATCCTTGGCAGTGAGTTTAGAGAAAGAAAATAACAAATAGTTTATAATGACCATCTAAATTACATGGAATCCATAATGGGATATAATGAAAGAGCTTTTCTAAATCTTGTTTGTCAACCCTTATTAACCATCTTGTGTGGCATTGTGTAATTGTAAATTGTCATGCTACACAGGTATCATTTAGGGAGGGTAGTCCAATCAATATGGTAATTTTTGTATAGAAACTGATTCATAATTGAGTAGTACAACTAAAGAACAAAATGTGAGTACTGTAAATTTGGCATTTATATATTCCAATTCCATACACGCTTAAAAATTTCAGAAGATAAGGCAGGAGTACAAACAATACCTATTAGATCTCTAAAATCTTTGCCCCCTCTCCCCCAGGCAAAAACTGATGCCCCTGTGATTTTCCTTTATTTAATAACTTTGGAGTGATTTTCACAGGTTTGGTGGTGAAAGGTGACGGGGGATAAGGTGTAATAGATGTAAGAACACTGGGAGACGTAAGGATTTGGCATTGTATGTAAAAAAAGGTGTATGAATGGAGAAGCCCTTGGGAGTGAAAGAGATGGGAGTTGGTGAGAGAAGGGGATATTTTAAGAGTATAGTAGTGAGAGTGTGAAGGTTGTAGGGGGTGAGAGGACTGGCTGTGGGAGAAGGGAAGACAGCTAACTGAAGAAAGTGGGAAAGGGGTTGACAGTGGTGCTTAGGTTATCGTCCATTAGTTCTGAGGAGCTCCCTGTCCAATTTTTGTTGGATTAATAATAGTGCTTAAGGCAGATACGAATGAATTTTTTTCACATCAGCCTTAGTTAAGGAGATGGATCATTTAAATTAAATTGATTTTTTATAACCAATAATCTTTAATAGAGAGATTTAAGGTAGCTGTTTATGGTGAAACAGTTGAAGATAACTTTAGTGATTGTGAACATGATGTGTAGGAATTAACTGCGATTATTTACTGGGGAGAAATAATGAGATAAACACTGATTTAGTTTCATAATTGAAATGACTTTATTAATCAAAGATTTTTAAAAATTATTTTAATATTTTACTTACTTTGAAATAAAAAATCAGCACAGCCTTTGGGATCCTGGCTATTATTATTAGCTTCAAATTTAGGTTTTATATTACTTTTATTTAGTTTTCAGACACTCAAAACTATTATTACTTTACAGGGTAACATTTCCATGTAAATCCAAATGCATTCAGTAAATCATTATAAAATATTCAATCTAGTGTAATATTTGTCCAGCATTATCTGATTTCAAAGGAAGACACTTCCAGCCATCCCAAATTGGCTAAATGGGCACTATACCATCTCTTATAAAGGGTGGATTCTTTTACTGAAATAAGATCCATCACATCAACTTAAATATATGTATATAGATTATGCTTCCAAAATCCATCTCTTACTTTAGTTGGTCTTTGGCATTAAGCACTGCAGTGTAAGGCAAATGGTTATTTATCATTTTTATTTAACATCAGGACTTCCATGAATAGAAATCTCCAGCATATAAGTTTTGTCTTAAATGCTGCTATTATTTGCATTTAATTGAATGCAGACCTAGGAAATATGGAATTAAAAGATATTCACTTCCGGTAAAACTAAGTTAATGCTTCTCTCAGTAACTTCTATTAAGAGCTTTACATCTGTTGATTTTTTTATGTTGATAACTTTCCAAGCCTCCTAAGCATCAATTGCATTTTCTTCTTAATGAGCATTAGAATCACAAACATTGTCAGAGGAAGTTTGACAAGTGTTTATAAAAGCAGGAATGTATGGCATTATTATTATTATTAGTCATTGTCAGTAAAAATTATTTATTTCTCCATTCCTCCTCTAAGGAAAATCTGTTGTTAGTGATTTTCCCCTGGCTAAGGGTGTCTCAAATTTCTTAACTTTTTATAAAACCTATATTATTTTAGAACCTAATCAGTAAAATTTCCCATGGGTTTGATTTCTGCCATATACCGATAAATTTATTTTTATACCAATTGGTTCTGAAGTCTATTATCATAAATACATAGTTCTTTTTTCTGTAAAGGTCCTCTAAATGCTCAATATTGGTTGTATTACATACATAACGATGTTACATGCACAGACAAAGGCTTTTTGGTTTCAAAGTTGTGGAGAATATGTATGCCTTCACTTATTAGCCTCAATTTTATGCAATCTACCCATAATCACCATATTTCTTTGGTAATATTTTAGAGATATCTGAATTGTTATCATTAAGCAATTGGTTGGGTGGAAAAGGAAAATTATCAATTGGAAATTTATGCTCTTGCAGGATACAATGCCTGGTAAATATAGCCATATACTCCACTCTGAAGGAATTATTTTGAAACACACCAAATTAAATTTTGTGCTTGTCTCAATCCACCATGTTCAACAGTCAAACCACACTTCACTGCCCCCAACTTCCTTAAATTCTTCTGAACTTAAACCCGGGGCAGTCGAGATTCAAACAAATCACTTAGGATTTTAGTGCGATTCGTTGATGGAGATAATTGGTGGAAATTGCAACCATTACCCTCAGCATCCCCAGAGATTTGGCCGTCACAATGGATACCTGCCCTCAAAAAAAATCTTAACCTATTGTCTTAATAGCCTTAACCTTTAAGTCAATAGCTTCGACCCCTTTCCCTCCGCCCCGTTACTTCAGCTCCCTAAGCTCTCTCTTCTCTATACTATCCACAGCCGCTTCGTCGCCCTTCGTCCACTTCTTCCCTGGTCCCTTCTCCTGTCTGCTTGCCCCACCCCCTCCCACCTTATACCCGCCAGTTCGTCTCATTTACGTAACGGACTGGTCGCTCCTGTGGTCAGTCTCTCCTCGGCATGGATAGGATGGAGGGGGAGAGGGAGAGAAAGAGAGCGAGAGAGAGTCCTAAAATTAACGCGGAGGGCAATTTAATCGCCTCTCCCCCTTTTGTTACCGTTCTAAACCTCCCTCCCCACTCAATCTCTCGACGGTCGCGTTTCCCAAGCCCGTGTGTGTGACAACTCTCGTAGTTCCTGTCAATCCCGTTCGGTACGTGACAGCGATCGTAGTACGCGCTCCTTCCCCGGAGTTACTTCCGCGGCCTCCTACGTGCTGCTATCTGCTAGCCGTTTAGTAAACCTCTCTGGCTCTGACGCGCGCCAGTTTTCAAATCTTTTCGGGGAGTTAACCGTGTGGGTGAGCTTGGGGTCGAAGGATGCTGCGAGGTTGGATGATACGGCTCATCTTTCTTGATTGAAATCAGTGTACGATGGGGACGCGCATCTCTTCGTTACCGTCAAAATGAGGAAGGTTCGCTTGCCTGAAACCGGCAAGTTTAAGATTTTGCCATAAAGACGCCCAGCCGTCCAAAAAATGTGCTAAACTGAATTTTGAATTCTCCAAAAGCCTCATTATCGAACTGAGAACGGAAAACATCCATAGCCCTCGACCTCGCAGACGCTTCCCCACCTTCTGCATAGAATCCTAACCACAGACAAATCCGTATTGAAGCTTTTGTCGTGTCCGTGAGGGGGGAGCCATCGGATGGTCAGAAGCGGCGAACGTAAAAATCTAAAAGTGCATAAAAGCCTAAACTCCGTGTTTTGACAGAGGGTTTATTGGGCGAGATTCCACAGTAATTCCTTCCGCCTCCCCCATCCTCCCCCTTCCCCCACGAACCCCCATTTCCTCGACGGGCGCTCCGCAGCGTCTTAGTCCAGTGCCGTTGGGCGATTTCTATACCCCAGTGGACGTTGGTCGCCGCCGCGGGGACTTCCCAAGGCGAGGAGGGAGGAGTCCCACCCGGATCTTCCTTCGGTCGGAAACGACACACGATACGCTCTCGGCTCCGTTCCTTTTAATCGTGTCCAATTAAGAAGGGAAAGGTGCTTCATCGCATTTGGAATCGATATCTTCGAGTGAGTTC
>LYUA01000424.1:503745-515915 GCA_002093875.1 Calopteryx splendens
GAGTGAGTCAGTGAGTCAGTTTTGCAGCTTTATATATATAGATATATATATATATATATACATATATATTTATATATATATATTTCCATCAGTTGGTTTCAACCTACCAACATTTGAAGTTTAACTTTAGGTATATAACTTGACAGTTTCCTATTTTCTCTTGTTGCACATCTACGAGTAGTAGTTTCCTCGACTCGTTTTGCGTGTTCAATGAAAACTCTCCTTTCGTTTCTCTCAAAAACAGAGTTTCTTTACCAATTGAGTAGATGAAAAATAAGGGTAACTAGGAACGGATTACAATTCAGCTCTTCCCCGCATTGCTTTCAAATCCCACCTGCATGAGCACTTGTCACCCCGGATTTCTTGAGGATATCATTGGGCAATGACTTTCTTGGGAAGACAAGGAAACAACTCCCGAGCGTTGGGGAGGAATTGTTCGTCGATGAAAGGAAATACCTCTGCGCGACTGGTCGGCCGTGATTGTGACATTCCATGATCCCGCCCCGAGACTTTATTTGCGTATCGTTAGGGGACGCCCACTCTGTTTTCCTGCTTGTTAATGCTCCTATAAATAAATATCGCCATCTCTTTCTGTTTCTGATGCTGCAATAACGCAGTGTTTATAGATAGATGCACGCGACATGTTATGTAAATAACAAAGGTTCTGCTGACGGGCCAGTTTCTAGCGTCGCTCTTCCGGCATTTCTGGAGTGCAAAATTGTTTCATGGCTCTTAGGTAGAATCTCCCATTCTTTCTTACTTCGGGAAATTCATCTTGATGTGGAACTTGTTTTTTGATTGGAATTCCGTATAACTATGGCCACCCGTCGACCTCCGTAGCAGATTTGACTTTCAATTACGACAGTTGTGGATGCGTATTTCACTAAATAGCGAGGATACATATTCAAAATCACGCACATGAAAAAAATATTCAAGTATCTTCCGAACGGAAAATATTTTTTTTTAATTCGTGGTATCGATTATGTCTTACTACTACCCATTCATTTTAAACGTTATTAACGGGTGGTCGATGAACTTTCATGTATTCTATGGGAAGAAATACGACTTCTCCCTCCAACACATCCCCTTCTCAAGTAACTATTACTTACGTGGTTTCACTTAAGGTGCTCAAGTATCTATTACTTACGTGGTTTCGCGGTCAAGTTTAATGTATTTTTCTTACAAAATAAATCTACACAATACCCCGCAAGCCGCCGCTAGAGCGTGTGGCATGGGTGGGGTGGTATTATGCCACTAGCCATTCCGTCTTGTATATCTTGTTAGGTTGCCTCGTTCCAGCTAATTGTTTGGATGTCTCGTTCCAGATTTGTTTTTCCATCATATCAAGTTGCCTCGTTTCAGAATGTATATGATGCTGAAAATATATTGTCTTTGTCGGGGATCGAACCTGTGACCTTTAGTTCCACTGGCGAGCGTGTTACCCCTACCGTGAACACTAGCGTGTTACCCCTAGGTCACCTCGCCCCCATGGATAACAATATGGTTATTCAACTCCAAGGTTTTTAACTAAGTTACGTTGGTTACGCCGGATCGCCAAGGTTTTACTACATTGTCCACCTGAAAGAAAATGCTTTTGCCTGCCCCTGCTCCATAACAGAACGGCCGTTACCCAAACTATACCTGCCCTTGCTGCTAATATCTGCGCACACATGCAATTTTCGCATACAATAAAGTTACCCTATCCCTGATTAACCGAAGTACCTGTTGCCTCGTTAAATTATTCTTTTTCCCTGTCGTATTGCAGTTCCTCTTCATCTGCCGGCTTGTAATCTCGAGGATGTAGTACCAATTGATTAATATCGTGGGAATCGAAGTTAATTTAATTTAATGTGTGATGTATGAGACTCATGGTCAATGATTGTCTGATACATTTCCTGGAATTCAGTGTAATATTTATTTAATTATTCCTTGTAGTAGGATTTGTTATCAGCTGCGTTAAACAAAGTTTTACGAAAGTCAGTTTGACTGAGAATTGTGCATCCATTGCACTTGTGTTTATACTCTCTAGCAGATTCATATGTCGTTTTCTATTAATAGTTGCCGATTCTTTGGCAAAAACGGATTAAATGTATTCCACTGACATAAAAAGGAAAATTCGCACTTATTTATTACGTTAATTACCTCTTTTAACTAGAAATTGGAGTGAGTGAAAATTGTAGAAATATACTACCAAAATTCTTGGGAGCGAACAGGCCAATTACATTTCTCATTTAAATTAATAATATTCTACATAACAGGACACACGGGCGGATTTTAACTCCCAATATTCTAAATACCTTGATCATCATACCATATACATCAGTTTACGTTCTGTTCATGCAAGCTCGGTAGAAGTTTTAAAATATTCAAATATCAATAACAAAAATTGTAAACTTTGAGGATGATGCATTATTTACGACGATATATGGACGGAAGAACTTAATTATTACACATAAATGTAACATAAAATGCATTCAGTTGAGCTTTAATGTTTGGAACGAATTGCATGAAACTGAGATAGAGAAAAAGAGGGTGTGTGGTAAATGTGGTACCTTTTTAATTATTTTAAACCAAAACCCGCTATTGATTAGTCTAAAACTACATACCAACAGTTTGATTATTATCAGACATTCGTAAATCCGCCCTCTCTTCTTTTTTTTCAGATAGTCCCGCTCCTCTCTCACTTTACCCCATTCGTTAACTTCTCCCACGGATGGCATTGGTCATACATATTTTATGACGATGTCTTAGTTTCCAAATCACTTCAATAATTGGAAATAAGAAGATTAAGTGTATTGGAAACTGCTCAAAGTCAATATTGGCCATTACTAGGATTTGCCATCCTGCCACGCGAGCAATATCGGAGGGATCCCATGGATCATAGAGTGCCATAGTAAGTAATTCGTGCGCCCAAGTTCACAAGGACTCTTGATGAGGGTATGTGCCAAATTGTAAGCGAGTAAGGAGTGCAGGATGCCGATTAGCATTAAGGTGGTTGGGTTAGGATTTAGGTGTTCCGCCGGCTATTTTGCACCGTAAAGAACATTTAGGTGGCTGAAAATGCATTATAATGCAGTTCATCACAACGTATCATCCACGGCCCGGGATGGAAGCACCGGCCATCGGGTAGGTGGAAAAGGACTCCTTACCAAAAAGCATACAGCACCAATGTAGATTTAAATTCGATTGAGTCGATTTAATAAGGGGAGTATCCTAAGACAAGGAAGTAATGGATAAGAGTGCTCATAACGATTTTTTAATGAAGTCAATAAAATAATTCTTTTCTCCTGAATGATGACTGATTTTAAGGTAGTTATGTAAGGTCCACACCTACAGATTAAATCATAACCTAAGATTGTGAAAGGAATAATACATATATAGGTCACAACTCGTCTATTCAGAGATATACGTGAGTAGACCTCGTGAGTAGAGGAGTGAAATTGGATTGTAGTCTTGTATATTCAATCTATGTGTCGCCTTTTTTAAATTGATGGAATTACTACCGCATTTTTAATGACCTAGGAAATTCACCTCTCTCAAAACATAAATTAAAAATATATTCCAATGCAGGAGCTACATTCCTAATAAATGCCTTTATCAATGAACTAACAACTCCATCTATTACTGGCGCTTTCCTTTAGGGAAACAAATTAATTGAAATGAAATATTTCGTGAGGCACAACAGGTTCAATGTAAAGGGACCACGCGTGATGTTAATTGAACAAGGTTTTCCAGTTGAATATTACTGCTTGAAACGCAAAAGGATTTAGCTGATTTAAAAGCACTCGTAAAGTATGTATGTATTAGCTGTCAATAGAGAAGGATCATTAACTAATTTTTCATTAACATTCAACCCTAAATACTGTTCACCTATCTCCTTTCCCCTATAGTTTCTTTAATGAATTGTATTTTTTCTAATGATCTCAGTTATATTTTTCGAAATTCTTAGTATAGTCTTTATTTGCGGGAACCCTTATTTTTTCCGGCAATTTATTTTTATAGTCTATTAATTGTTTTCTCAGGTCATCGTTGTTTTGATGGAATTTAGTCTTATGAAACTATTATTTTTTATTTTCATTTTTCTTATTAATTCATCGTTAATCTATAGTTTAAATTCTATTTTGCATTAAATCAATAAACATCAAGAAAACCTCCTAAGAAATTTGTTCTGTGAACTCGGGGCTACATTCAGTATTATGTACTACCAGCTGTTTATATTTACTGAAGTTACTACGACTATTTAAATTCTACTACTAGAACTATTAAAATATATGTACGACAGTTATCGCTCGCGACTGTTAGCGCAGTCATAGCCATAATCAGTAATGGTCATTGGGATTTGATATGCATTGTATTGGAGATTGAATGAATTGGCTAACCTAAAAAGTATATGGTCTATGCATGAGGACGATGTTTTTATTATCCTAGTTGGTTCATTAATTACACACTAATCAATATGTCAACATTAAATTGTAATCATAATCAGAATCATTATTTTACACCAGAATATTAATATTCGTATCACCAATCAGTAACAAGTTATTTAAAAAAAAATTCTAAATCACTAAATAATTTAGTGGCAGGAAAATATATATTCCTTTATGCACTTAATAAAACAAATTTAAGAAAAATCAATTTTTAATATGAATAGTAAACTATGTGGGAATTGAATATCAACTGACTTTAGTGAACTAATTACATTTTCCTTAATAAAATTAATTACGTATTTAGTACGACGTAAATTATTATATTTTTCAAAAAATTATAGCATGAAAATTTAGTTACTTCATGATCATTTTGCCATTTCCACTTAGTACTATAACATTCGATTTGCATGAGAGTGTACTTAAATGGGACAATATTGTATCAGAATTGCTTCAAAGGATTCGAATGCTTTTTGGTAATTGTCTATTTTCTCAGTAGCAGTTAGCATGATTTTGTTTACTAAATTCGTAATAGTTTTATGGAAAGGAATATAAATTAGAACTTAATCATATCCTCCATACACGAAATCACTGCTGGAGGTTGTTCCTCCGCTTTCCTCATGTATATTTTCCCTCCACGTATCCACGGGAAGTCGTGCTTTTTCATCTTCTTTGCTTCTCTAGCGGGCGCTGAAAAGTACCTGCCTGGCCTTCTCCTCCCGGGACAAAGTACCTCATTTATGAAGAACGGCGTGTCAGATGGTGAAATTTCCTCCAGAGTCAAATGCCCTCTCAAAGATCCTCTTGGCTCTCCACTTTGACTGTAAATTGCTCCTTCTACGCAGAGCAACGATCCTTACATGAATCCCACCAGTCATACAATTTGGCTTTGACCTATAACAATAATCAGTAGCTTACTCTCTTATCTCCACTCCAAATGTGCCGCCAATGTTAGAAACGATCAGGAAGGTTTTCATGCTGACCAAAAGGAATACCGTGAATTTCAACATTATTACCCAGACCTCGTGGCTCAAACTCATCATAACGGTTAGAAGCGTCACTTACTTGCTTCCATTACAAGGAGTTCTCAGCTCGGAGAGCAAACACTATTTCATAGCTCGCATATAGCCGCGCCCCATGCACTTCGATAACTTTAATGCTTTCATTTAGCCTGTCACACATCTTATTTATTTGCTTCCCCCATGATCCTCTCGGTCGATTTCAATTCCATTTTAATCCTATGAGTCAAACTGTGCATGCCTTGAAGGGATTCGCTCTCGGTTTTATTTTCACTTTCTTCTCTATCCTCGTCACCGTGAAGATTCTGCCTATGATGAGCTCTCCGTCATCCACAGAACTTACAAACTCGCTTACTATTAGGCTTCATGCCGTCAATGTCCTCCCAACTGGTGGAGTTTGTAGGCAGTAATCGTGGAAAATTTTTCGGCACTTGTCACACGTGATGAAATCTGAGGACCGGGATGATTTTCTGCACACAAATTTATACACGGTATTTGCGCTTATAAGCAGACATTTAATTCAGGAACGTATTGACGTTTTTGAGAGCAACGTACAACATCTCCTGAAGAGCACGGAATTAAATACATAGGACCTGACCTAGTGTAGATGTTAATGACTAGGTAGCCCGTGATGGATGACGCCACCTATTTTCAGTCAGTACTATGGTATTTGAGGGAACCTTATGAATTAGCTTTCGATATTAACAATGAGATTCGATAATATTTCTCATGGGAGGCAGAGCCTGGTTTTGTGTCTTGTTAATTTACTTCCATTATCATTAATGATCATCAACCCTATGAATAGTTTTACACATCTCTCCACTCAGTTGTCCTGTCGACTGTTCTTTTTTTTGCGTCTCTCATTATCTTATTTTTGTATCTCATCCGGAGTCTTCCCCTGTAGTGCTTTGCGTTCAATTTTCTTTCCACACTCTTTTCGGCAAACTGTCGTGTCTTAAAATAGGCCCGATGAGTCCACCCCTCCCACAGACTTTTTCTTCTCCCACTCTTCGCGGAACTTCTCCCCTAGTTATTCCATCGGTTCATTTAATCTTCATCATCCGTGGGAAGTTAATATTTACTCTGCATTATTTCATCCGCGTAAGACCATTTATCTTCTGTCTTGATATAGTTTTTAAATTCAAGTTGTACATGTTACTCCCCTTTCCGAAGGTAAATAGTACCCCCTACCGAAACTCATCTTTTTCCACCGCTAATACTGTGTTGATTGCGACTTACTAGTCTTTTGCCTCCGTGGATCCCCACTTTGACAACGTTTCTTTTGATTTCAGTTCTTGCCATACCTTTTTAGATTTTGTAGGAATTCACATGAACGTAAATGAAGTTATTCTGAATGAATGAATTTAGCTGTGAGAATATAAACGCGAAAATACCAAGTAATGAACCAAATATTTGCTCATTAGCCACACTGATTGGCTTTAAAATTTACCGGAGACTGAATTACCAAAATAATTAGTAATTTCAATGATTTACTCGGTTTTATATTTCCCTCTGAATTTTAAATTTATTTGACGGCCAGTATGGTGACAAATATTTGAAAGAGCTATTAAGATAGGAACAAATATCATGATAAATACTTGCATTTTTGCCAATATTATGAAATTCTCCCTTCTTCATTATTTCCTGTAAAGGTCACGATAGCCACTCTTAATGAAATGAAGCTGAAATAAAAAAATAAAGCGATTCTAGTAATCCCTTATCCCTGGTGTACATTTTTTAAAATAATTAAGCACTGGAGTAAATAAATTTTATCTTAAAGACTTTATTCTTGTTAAAGTCTCGTTCTTGTCGTGACTAGGTGCACATTATAATATATTCCTTTTTTTGAAAGGAAGATACTATATTGCGCGACTTTTTATTTCCAGTGGTCCTATATTTTTCCAAAAATACCTCATTATCGCATTCCATAGCGGAGGAGAGCCTGGAATTCTTGACATGGACCGAAAATGATTAATTGGCATAATTTTAAATGTCTTCCGTTCTTTACCTAGTAAACGAGACACGCTCCACGAATTGAAAAGGGCGTATGCATTAATGACAATGATTTTGTGAAGAGAAACTAGTTTTAACGTCACCCAGCTTTCTTTTTTTAGGAATACAAAAAAAACTTCTTATCAGTTTTTCGCTTTTTCACGGCAATCTAAGTCTTTCCTGTTTAATTATATCTTCCATGAATTAGTCATAGACCATTTCCCGCTTGTCTCTCCATCTCTAATGCCACTCACCAGCGCAGTTTGAGGGGAAGCTTTATTTTCGGACCATATGCTATTTTCTCCTGTTTCAGGATTCGTCCTTCTCTTGTGGCATAGCATACCCTTAGTAGCGCTTTTTGCTAGTTTCCCATTCTACGAGGTTTTTCCTGTTTAGCAATCGCTCTCTACAGTTCTACTTTGAATCTACTGTTAAAAATGAGCAAAAAAAAGTGACATTCTTTATTGCTTAACTTTTTTAGTAAGTTAAACTCCATCATTTCTTTTGCTCTTTAAGCTCCTGATATCATTATAAATTATCATTTAAATACGTAATGTAAATTATTATCTCTCTTTCCACTGACTTCTTGCTTCGGCGAAAATTAAATACAGTAGGTTGCTAGAACACGTTGCTGGCAGTAACTAATGAAAATGTCCCCATTCGCTGTGTCCAGTGTAGGTATGTGGTTAAATATTATTCGTTTTAATATTATTCCTGTTTTATAAAACAATTAGCCCCAAGGTGCATAAGGACAATGTTGTGCATATTCACAACCCTCTTCTTGAAATGATAAAACATTACTTGGTCGATCATTGGAAGAAGAAACTTTTAGCTTTACAAACCCGGACAAAATTCCTCCTATATCATCCGTTGGTTCATTCAAGTCCTCATTTCGTGTGTAAGCTGTGATAATCTTCTTTCTGAAATTTAAGATGAAACTGGTAGTTAATCCATATTTCACATTCGTTCTCACTGCCCCTCCTATAAAGTGACGGTGCTCTATACTAATTTTATTGTTTGCTTTTGCTGTGATTTCTATTTCGCTGAATATTTGGTAGAGACTGGGCCTGGAAATAAAGTTCCCATCCTCAGCCTTTTAACCTCCAGCATTTATTACGCCCACAGCACCCAGGTTTAATTCACTCGTGCACGAGGGATATTTTTCTTCGCAGAGAATTTTGGCTTCGGGATATTTTCCGGGAAATTTCCACGCGTAGGCGCGCTGCTCCCGATGGTCTCGGATGATCGCAATAATTCAAAGAGATTGATGGTGCGGAGATCAAGAGGGAACGCCCCAGTCAAAGGGCAACCTCCCAAAATCACGACGTGGAGCTGCGAATGCAAGGGAGTGTGTGGCATGGTGAGAGCGCAGACTAACTTGTTTCCCTACCAGAATGAGTTTATGAGAATGTTTTTTTATTTGGTCGGGTGGGGTGGGGTTGAATAACAAAACAAGGTCACCCGGGGGGCCAATGCATAATGGCACAAGTCGATTTATTTATGTCATTATAGTTCATTGGGGCGAAACCGTCATAGTGATAGTCAATGTCAAAACACTTATCCGCGACAAAATGTCAGAGCATATACATATATACGATTTATAATGTTTTAAATTACATATGCAATTGCTGTCGGATGACTTGAACAACCATCATGTAATATCTTTGGAAAACGGGTTCCTGATTAGTCCAGAGGGTAACGCTCCCCACCAGCTGAACTGGAGGTAGTCTATGTTCGAATCCCATTTAAGGAATGAATGCCGTGTCGTCATGTTATGTTTTTTTTCTGGAGTTTGCAGGTCGAAATGATCTTGGCAGTCGGAGAACGTTGAAAATCACAATATCTAATACCGCCAAAGGGCAAGGTTACTAGATAACTCAATAGTACTTAGTCATTCAGATGGAAAGGCATAAGAATCTAATATCCCAATACCCCAAAAGTTAATATCTCATGATAAATATATTATTAATTTTTATGGCTTCGATAATTTTCTTTTGATTGTGGTTCACGCGCCATGAGAGATCGGCGTTCATTTCTAAATGCATACAGGTGGGGGATATAAATCGCACCACGCCTCTTTGGTGTGGGATTTCGGTTCACTCTACACTTCACACTGCCAAATCCCGAAACGACGCCCAGACATACGTGCACTACAACTAAGAGTTGGAAAAATTCCCAATATTATTGTTAAATGTAAGTTATGGTATTGCCTTAATGATAATGGCATTGACCGTGTTTGACCCCTCGGCTGATTGGTTACCCATCGAGTGCACAGCTCTAGAGGTTAACGCACCACTATCGGTTAACACCCATCTATTCATCCACCGCGAAGATGGAGATGCCTAATTATTTCTCGGGAAGAAGGATGAGGAGAAAAAAGCGGAAGGCCTTCTAAGACGTGCTGAAAATAAACTTAACCCGAAAGCGAATGTGTGTGGACGCAGCACCAAGCATCCCGCGTACTTGCATCCAGGGGCGAAATCATGGGTGTGAGTGAGGGGGGGTGGTGGAGGAGGTTTGAGGGTAGGGGAGCTCAAGACTTTTAACGAGGGTGCTTTCCCCTTGAGTCTCTCTCCCCCTTCGGTTACGTCCGTGTACCTAATCCTGACGACCGGAAGGGGGAGAATAAGGTTTGAGCAAAGAGAGGAGATTTTTTTACGGCGGTCGGAGGAGAAATAGCTCGTTCTGTGTCGGGGGAGGGCGCAAGTGAGCTCGTGTTTTTGTTCGTGCGCGCGTGCGTTAGCACGGGAGGAGAAGATAAAGAGGTTGCGGTGCACGCAAGAGGAGGGTTGAGAGGTTGTCGAGTGGGTTGGGAGGGTTGCGGGAGGGGAGGTGGAAAGGTCGTAAGGCGTTCCTCGGAGTCCAATGACGGGACAAGCGGTCGTCGGGATTACGAGAGAGAATGATGGGAACTCGGAATGGCGAGATGGGTTCAAGTTCCTTTCCTCCAGGGACCAACGCAGTCAGGCCGCGGGAAGCACGCCGGTTTAATTGCGTGCGGCATTTCCTCTGGCGTCCTGTTGCAAATAAGAGCTCGAACAAGATTGTATTTAGATATTTCACCCCGGGCTTCAAACGGTGCAGCGTCTGTTTTTTATTTCCGCGTGTATTTGGGGAATGCTCTTGCCCTCATTCTAAAGCATTCTCTACGTTTTCGAGAATTTCTGCGATGGGCCATCATACAATATTCATATACATATCTTTATTTGTGATAGCAGTCACTGCGCTAAATAAATCCTTTAGAATCGGAGGCCGACTTTCAATGAGTGAAACAATACGACCAATCGGTAAAACCATTAAGAAGCTTAATATAACTTCCTTTATGTTTAGTAAACGTAGCAAAGCAAAATGAGCGATTCGAGTCCTTTCAATCCACATATTATGTCAAATATTTCGTAAATATCGATGATAAAAATTAGTAAATAACTGTGTAGTTTAAGGCGTTACTTGGAAGAAACATCTCTTATTGAAGACATTTTACTAAGGGACAACTGAAAACAACTTTTTCAGCCGACACCTAGGCCGCGTGAAGTAGAAAAACATATGTGAAAATACATGCAAAGTGTTTGTGCCTCGACAAGTGAAAGAGGTAATTTACGGCTGAAAAGATATTTCAGTCATATTATGCATCCGAAACTTACCGTAAAGTTTTTGAAGTTCTAATTTCATATTATGTCATTTTTACTTTTTATTTGTCATTACAACTTCTACAAGGTTGATCTGCAGAATCGGAGTATCACAATCCACCGTTCCTTTGGTTGAGCGCTACTCTCAAATTTCTTAATTAAATTTGACCCCATGACATGCACGTTAATCCACTATCGTGGCGTAACTAAGTGCAGCAATCCGACCAATTAACCGGGCACTTATCTTATAGTTCTCGTAAAAAATCTCTCATCATTACTTTTATATTCTAACATTGGGAAACATGGCTTAGGAAACAGCATATTTATGGCAAATACCTATACACCTCTTTGGTCTGGTAAAATATCTGGCAAGCATGAGTATATAATTTAAAATCCGGGATACAAAACCTAAAATAAATTTAGCACATAGGTCAATGGCAACCCGAATAGTCTTCAGATATATCTACGTATGCATTATGCCGATTAAAAGTAACTGTCCACGTCGCACGAATTGTGGCCATGTCTGACACACCTCCTTCCTACTCACTCAACTCCTATTTGCTCAGAACACTTAATCCGTGTTCATCGTGCATGATTCGGACGCTTTCGGCGTCACGCCATGCTCCCTGTGATCTTTCCCTTTGGCGTACCGCACAAATACATACTTAGCTTTTCTGGGCCTTAAACTCTCCCCTTTTTTTATTTTCTTCGCGAAACACGCGCATGTTTTATTCTACGCCCGCCGTTAACATTTTCCGGATTTTAAAACCCAAGCCAGTTGGTTATCGCTAAATTAGTGGCCTGCGCGATTTCATGCGGGCGCCCCATTGTGGTCAATTAATGACACTTTCTTGGAGAGCGTCTCTCTCGCCTCCCCCAATTCCCTCTCCAACAACAAATGTGTCCCCCCGGCCAACCCCCTTTCCCCCGTGCGGAAAATACCTCCTTAATCCTCCCAACTCCCTTCCCGTCGTGCTCACGCACCTTTTACCCCGTCTCCCCCCTTCCCCTCCGATCTATTCCCCATCCCTCCCAATACCCTCCGACCCGTCTCCACCCATGTCTCCCGTTCCTCTCCTCACTCTCTCCCTCTCCCCTCCCCCTCTCCT
>LYUA01000424.1:570642-581037 GCA_002093875.1 Calopteryx splendens
CTACTTATTTCAGTATGTGAATACTCAAGTTTTAACCTCATTTCACACAAATAGTAACAAATAAAGGCTCATCTCATGATTGAATGAGACTAAAATGGAGAATTTCAAGCTCAATTACATCACAAAATTTGCAGTGTGCATCTCTTAGTTTTTTTCCGAAACAACCCAGAAATTAGTTTAAAGAAATAACTACACATCAACTTCCGACCAAACCCACCCCAGCTACTCTACTTTTATATTTTATGTTTACATTTACAATTTTTTGTAATAGCCTGGAAATGTTTTTTGGAGCTCAGATTCAGCATTAGCTGTTGTGATTTGGTGCTGATTCGGATGACTTTGTATGTTGACTCTAAACCACACACTGAGGCTGCTACTTCTGAGGCAATTTTTGCACAGAGTGCAGTTCAACTGCCTGAAAGTGACCCAGAATGCTATGTGTACTATCATCTAGAATTGGGTCACCTGTTTCTTCATGGTAGGCATATTCTTCATAAATCCAGGTGCTGATGCAGCAAGGGTGGTTTTGTAATTTTCACAGTGGAAAAATGTAGTAGGTGTGTGTAGTGACCAGCTCCAATTTTTAAAACTAGTAGTCCATGGAATTCTCTCACATCAGTGTTCTTCTCTTTTCTTGTTCGTCCAACTGTTCTCCGGCTGTCAGCTCTTACTTCATGTCTTTGTCTGTTATCACACTGAAAAATATTCCCAGGATGATTGTAAAAGTTATTTCTCTGTATGACTGGTACTATGATATCTTTGTAGGATTCTTGAATAAATTGTGAACATTTAACGATTTGCCACCAATGTTTTGCTACTAATAATAAGCTGTGAACCGAACTGGGGAATAACTTTATTATGATGCACTCAGTTATGACTTTCCTCAGTTTCTAAGATACTTTGAAGGAAAATCTACTCTCATGTAGGTACAAAATACTCCGTTGGTGGCCATAAGTCAATGGGCTGCACTGACCCTGGGATTCTGTCATAGCCTGACATCACATTCTCCCTCAGTAATAGATTTTCAGATTTCTGGTTGAGTTCTGGGTTATTTAGGTAAAACAAACTGCACACTGCAACATTTGTGGTGTAATTGAGCGTGGAATTCTCCATTTCAGTCTCCTTTATTCATTACCAGTTGTGTGAAATGAGCGTGTAACATAAGTATTCACATGCCTAAATGAGGAGAGGCAGACTCTGTGAGTCAGGCAACAGGCAAGCAGCTTATTCAGCCAGCCCCAGGTACATTAAAGGGAATCCTTAAGCTAAGTGGCCAAGTTTTGCAAACACCTGTATTCTCAACCAATATTATGCAGTGGGTGCATGCATTATGGTATTTTATAGGTACATAGTTTGGTAAATTGTCCTCATGTTGTGGAATTCCATGCTTCTATTTTTCCTGCAGATAGTTTTCACAAATGTAGTGGTGCATTGGCTTTTCTTCAATACCTCATGCATTCACTCCATCTCCGACCGATAATTTTATTTACTTTTTTTGGCGGATGCATAAATAATCTCTGATCTTAATCCTTGAAGTAATTAAAAATCTGAAATCTGATGGTTTTGAATTATTGACACTTGGTAATTGTTGGCACTTTTTGGAATGTTTTGGGGAGTTAAATCATTAGGTGCATATACGAGACATCCATTAAACAACAGGTGTAACCATAGGTGATCATCGCTGACTAATCATTATCAAAGTTGTGTATAAACTTTCGGTACAAATTCCAAAATTAATATGCATCTCTATTACTATTGAGTTTTAAATATTTTTAATTGAAAGACTAAGCAAATTTATTTTTCCACAATCTTTATTTAGAACTAGACTAATTGGTATTATGTTGAGCTCCACGGGGAATGTATATATACCCGATGTGAAAATGATTCTCTGTGGTTCACCTGAAGATGACTTAACTGTCAAAACCCAGGTTGTGCTAAATAAAGATTGTGGCAAATTAAAGTTGCCTGGTGTCTCCTTTTCATTATTGCACATGAATTCTGCCCAGTTTGGCACTTGCCATTGAATTTTAATATTTTGGAATTTAAGTTGTAACCTAAAATCTCCACATAGAACTTCTTGGATATCAAGCATGCTATAATTTCTTTTTGTGAGTTGGAATTCCTTACAACTGTATCACAGTGTATTTAAGCCAATATGTCCGGTTATTAGGAATACATATTCATGTATTAGGTTGTGTAAATTTCGCTTATTTTATCTCCAGAATAACCTTCAATTTTTCATCACACAGACCAAACTTCTTTATCCCCTCCCCCTTCCCCCTCTTTTTCCATTTTCCCCCCTCTTAATTTTCTACTCCCTACCCGTAACGAATATGCAAGTTGGCACCCCTGGGAGTAAGTCAGAGATACTCCCCACATTTTCTGCAAGGAAGGCCCCTCCCAATCTTCGCAGCAAGCAAAAGATCTAACAAAATTGCCTAATTGTGATTTCTTGATTGTCAAATGAAGCAGTGATTGATCCATGATGGATGGTGCTCCCTGGGTTAACGAATCCAAAGTTCTTTAAAAACGTTTTTCACTCTGATAAGACGGCATGAGCCCTCTATAGTTGAGTATGGTGTTACACAGGTGACAGGCTAGTCACTAGGACCTGACTGCCCAGTTCACAGATGCTCTCATATGAAAATTTCAAAAGTAGAAATAAAGATTCCATATAAATACAATCATTGAGAGTTCAAAATTTCAATTTGATGGCTTTCAGTCATAGGCATCAATTTTCTTCTGATTGGTTTGTCTGTATGCATGTGTATTGGCCATTTAGCAGTCTTGAAAAATACATGGGGCTTTTTCATTTGTATGTAGTTCTTATAGATTGATATATTGAGCTTTTTAATCATGCTCACTTCATATAAAGTAAGAGCGCCCAGAAATATTTTTAAATAGTTTAAACAGGCATTAATTTTTACAAGGTTCAAATAGTACAACTACATATACAACTACTTCTACAATATATAAGGCTTTATTTCTTAAGTACATATTTCTTTGCTTCTTTTTGAAAGTCATTTAAGTTGCTTAAACCTTTTATTGGAAGGGGAAGAGCATTATATAGATTGCTTGAACAATACTGTGGGCTCGCTTGGTATAGTCTTAATCTGTGGATATTAACATGAATATCATTTTGATGTTTTAATATCCTAGTAAAGAAGGCCAAGGAGCACTCCTTGTCATTCTTTTAATACCAGGTGGTCCCAGTACCATATTTATGGGAGTCTATCGGCAGAAACATTTCTTTTTCAAAATTTGGAAATTGAGTGGCTGTGAAATTTAAAATTGCTTCCTTTTTCACATATGCATGTGGAGTTAAAAAATTCAGTTTCATAGTAATGTTGATTTTAGGGTACTTATGTTATGGAGATTGTTTGAAAATCAGTGAAGCACAAGGGAAATTACAGGGAATTGACGAAAAACGTATTGGAACGCCTAACATTTGGTGTAAGAAAAATTTATTTCACTTCCAACAAACAATATTGAATGAGACATGATAACTTTTTAGCTTGTTATGTGGGCATATCTTTTATATGTCCCTGTGTTGGAAAAACAATATTAAAGTCAAATACACAACAGGAAATTGGCTTAATCTGGACTGTACTTAGGGAGTAGTGGGTGGAAGAGAGAAAAAATGTCAGTGAATTTTACTCTTCAGAGGAAATACACTGACATACATAGATGTAATTAGCATTACAAAACACACTAAAATGTTGATGAGACAAGGATTATCTGGGATACTGTAGCAGTTGACATTGCATACATTGTGAATTGGAATATAAATGGCCAAATTTCATCAAAATGGCATAAGTTTTATATGGATAAACATTTAGAAAAAGTCATTAAATAAGTTATTGAGAGCACTCTGAAATTTTAAGCATCAACTTTTCTATTCAATAGCATAGTGTCCACCGACTCTTCAAACGTGTATTATGGAATTACAGTGTGACGTACGGCATTTTTGGGAGGTAAAAATAGTTTCCACGAATTTCATAATGACCGTCGTTTTTATAAAAGAGGTACCGTGTATAGTATGAACTGTATCGGTAACATCGGTAGCAACATTGCTAAAAAGGCTAAAATGACCGGTAAAATTGGACCGTTACCGAAAAAAATATACTACTCTCATTCTCTCATTATAACCAAGATGTTTACGATAAATTGAATCCCTTATATACGTAAGCCACACTTATATGATTAAAAAAAAGAAATCTTCAATTTCCTCTTAAAAACGAAACCTATTTCATACAGTCCAACAGCCGCTGGTTCTCATCCTCCGAAAGTTTGTACACAGGGAATCCATTAGGATAATGAGAATTAAGAGAAATCTGAAATCAAATGGAAGTTTCCGGACTATTAATTTCACGTTCTCACATAGTTGACCTTAAGTATATAGACTTTCTAAACATGTAATCATATTTCGGTAGCATCGGTAACGTTCACTGTCAAAGCTCTGTCTAGGTTTCACCGCTGTCGGGAAAATTGGGCAGGATAAATAAGGCGAAGTGATGCGATAGTATTCGTGGCTGCATGTTTTTAGTTTGGCGAGCATCTTATCTTGTCTACTCTATACGAAATGTTGTCCTGATAGATTAAAAGTGTGCGTCCTTTTGATTACACCAAGTACAAACCGGATACTCTGAGACACTAAATTTGAATGACTTTTGTGACTTGTTTGGGGTTCCACCTAAACGGAAGCTGAGAAATTGAGAATCAGGTGCATTCGTGGTGGCACCACGAAAATGTTTGCCAGAAAAATGAAAACCAGAAACTTATATCTGTATGGTGTATTTATATCGTAGTCGCTTTTCACTACTCTGCTGCGCTAAACTGGGCCAATTACTTTTCCGTGCAGACTTATCTGTTGCCTGTCTCTAAGATTGGCACGCCGTCTTTGATATATCTGTCCGTAGCTGAAAGGCGTGAATGCATATGTAATAAAGTCCTACCGCATTGCCATTTAAGTCACTTGCTGTTAAATGTGAAAAACACTCTTTATTTCAGCCTTCTTGTTATATGTATTTTTTGTTGACAGGTGTGTAGATTTACGCGATCGTGACACATAAATCCACTGCAAATAAAACCATAGTAATTAAATTGAAGATTGGTTTGATAAGTGAGAGTAGAGCTCACCCAATGCCAAGCCCAACGGCGTGTAAAATTAATGCATCAGGGGTTAGTTCCTCTTGTGCTGCGGTTTTTCACTTTAGCGGGACAGCCACGCTCCCCAATTACAACTTTATTTCAAAAGTTAAACGTGTGGTATAAATAGGGACAATAAGTAGTGACCCACAAAAGTGGTAGTTGTGTCAATGATATTTTAACGAATGTTGAACTTTGATTATTATGGGGGCGTGGCTGTTTAGTGGGTAGAGCGCTGAGCTATTGAACTGGAGGGTCCGATTTTGATTCCAGGTGATGCCTCTGGGTACCCTTAGTTTCAACCAAGCTGTATGATTTTTCTGGATACCTACTAATCTTCCGGAAGCCTTAAGCCAAATTCCTTTCTGAGGCTTATTTTGGGGTTAACTGTACTCTCACCTATCAAGCCAACCTTAAGGTTGATTATTGTGGTGTGGTTGGGCTATTTGACTATTTTTTTATTGGTTTCACGAGGTAAAATTCCGTATTAATAGGCTTCTGGGAACATATCCAATTCATAACTCGGAGTGTTAGATAATTAGCGTAGCAGACCAGATGAAATTCTTAGTGGGTGACTCGCTAACATGGAAAGGAAGATTGGGAATACACGTTCGAAATATCTGCGGGGCAAAATCCATATAATTTGGTTTCATCAAATGAATAGAGAATTCGGTACCCAGCGCGTTAGGCTTCAACCTGTGAGCCAAGCAAAATGTACAAAGGAGTAGTTTAATACTGGCGCCGATTAAATTATTGATAACTCATTTAAATTGATAGACGAGACCAAAATAAGAAATTGATGGAAATATACCTCCTGCCGAAACAATCAACAGATGAAATAAAATTTCCCACGCACTTTTCGCGGTCACAACGAATGAAAAACATTTTATACAACTATTCAAACCATTCGAAAGCATAATAATAGTAATAATATTTCTTACTCAAATTACACCTTTTCTTCATATCTGCTGTCTTAAAATATTCTGCTATACGATTCTACGGCGGTTATCAATGTAATATTTAGATTTAGAGGACGTAAGCTTATTTTACGTACTTAGGATGATTTACGAAATAGGTATGTTAATATTGCATTCATCAAATGCTCGGCTTACGTTATAATATATCTTTAGGGTGTAGTTTTTATCATTCATTAAAGTTTCATTTTAAATAATATCAAATTGACGGAAAAGTTTGTTACAACTACGTATTTACCGCCGAAGTCTTCAATTTTGTAAACTAGCATTCAAGATTTTAACCTATCCGTAAGCATTTTTACGAAAAATAAGTCAACGTCACTTCTTTCTTCAAGGAACTTTTTCATAGTAACTCACCACTGTACGTTTGGAGTCTTAAATATAGCTGCGAGATGGAGACCATTAGTTTCTTTTTGGTAATACTACGGAGTTACAAAATAACTTGTTCTATTATTAGTTCTCGTTTTCTGACCATTCACGCACGTTTCTATTTTAGTTTTGTGTTTTCTCCAGTTGCCTGACAATAAATTTAAGTGTAATATTGAGCCACTAATAGTCGGACATGCTTTTTGCTGTTAAGGACGCTCAAGAAGTTGTTTTCCGTAGCGTTGGATTTTTTTAAATAACGCCTTGAGACATGATGTCAATGGATTGCACGCCGGTGTTACCAAGATCGTGGGTACAGCATTAAATGGAATTGCGGGGATGTGGATATTGGCAGGGAGTAAACTTGCAGTGTTAGCTACAAGGTTTCTGCACTACAACAAAAGAATCACGATGGAAATAAAAACGAAGCTTGCAAGTTTACATGCCCCCAAAAGACTACGATGTCGAAGAGGTAAAAGGTAGTAGATATGATAATGTTGTGAACGTTTTCAAGGAAAAAGGATGGAAGAGCAGAACCTAATAATAGTAGTAAAAGCTAATGCTTCTGGGAGACTGGAAAACAATCGTCGGAGAAGGCCAAAAAATAAGCGGGAAGAAAGTTTGGATTAGGGGATTAGGGAAATGAAACGGAGGGTGGAGAGGTTATTATTTCAGAGCTGTTCACAATTCGAATTCATTTAGGCAAATCCGCTCTTTCTTGTGTCCATAATTACGTACGAAGGACATTCTTATGGTGTGTGTCTGGAGATAAGAAAATATCAAATTCATCGAACATCTTTGTAACTAAGAAATATTATAATCAAAGGAATAACTTCGAAAAAAATGTCCAGTGGTGCCAATTTAAATTCAAGAGGTTGAAAAAAAGCGACGAAGAACTAATGTCACTAATACCTACAGATTAAAGGAGATGGAACCGAGAATGGTCTCAGCAGGGACCGAAGAAAGAACCGATAAAAGGTACGGACAAAGGTTTGATCGAGGAAAGATGGAAGTCTATTGAGAATAGCATATCGAGTACCGCAAAGGAAGCCGTAGGAAGAATATCGCCTGTGAAAAGGATAAAAATTGCTCTCGGGCGAAGTACGTCCTGTAGTTAAAAGAGAATAAAATACAAAAATCCAATAGCTGTGAAGGGAGAAACTACTGCAAACGTGCAATACTAACTCTGTCTAATCATTATCATCTAGATTCATACTAAAATTATGAAAATGACACTTCGGGGCAGCTCTATAAACAATTCTCGGTACTTCTTAAAGAAGAGAAATACCGATGGCATTCATAGAAATATATTCTTGTCCATCCCAAATGCAAGAAAAGACCAGACACATGTGTAAACTTCAAACCATTGTGCAAAACACTCATCGAAGATTAGGGCGAGAATCTTTTTCTGAAGAATAGAGAGGAGAGCGGAAGAATATTTAGGTGATGATCATGCTACCCAATTATAAGTATGATTAAGAGATATTATGTTTTCTCTGAGGCTAATTATTCCCTCGGGAAGTTATTAAGGTCAATCAGGATTTTTTTCTTCCTTGAGTATGGAGACATTATTTGGTAACGTAAACTGTCTTAAATGCATGTGTTCTGAAGTAATTGGAATAATATATGACGAAATATATTGATACCCGCCCTAAATAGATAGCAGACGGCAGTTATTTAGCACGGTGTGGGCAGAGAATAATTTCAAATAATGAAAAGAGGATGCTTGTTGTTGCCTCTGTCTTTTTTGTGCATTTTTGAAGGAATATAAGAGGTTTTCTCTCTGACGCTTTCGTTTTAATTAAAAAATCGTAAAAGTTTAAGTATTCATTATCAGATTAAAAGGACTTTGCAGGCAGTCAGTCCCTTGTTAACAGTCAATGCACTCTACCGGTCAGTTTTGGCACATTTTTGCAAGCATGCCACAAGCAAAACCAAATCCGAGTCATATCACAGGCCCGTTTAGACTATTGCAAACGAGCTGGTATCCCCTTTGAAGGGACAACTTAGATAACCAGTATACCATAGGCCGTACCCCATCACTAGGAGGTATGTCAGTATACTGATACACCAGAACACAAGATGAAATAGACTATAGTATGAAAAAAGTGTGCTGCGCTGGTTTGTTCATGTTTTAGAGAATGGATGAGAGACGAATAGCTAAATGAGAGAATAGTAAATGGTTGGAAGAGAGGGAGGGGTGGACCGAAATAGTCAAGGGTAAATGTGGTCGAAGAGTCTCTCAAGACGATGAATATTAGAAGTCACAGGAATATAGGGCACGCATGAAACAATATATGTGGCCGAGGCGAATGAAGCATGCTATATTAGGGCAATATGGAGGAAATAAGTAAAAGAGGGTGAGTTTCCTTTCATAACCTGAAACTATGCTTTTCTTGACAGTGCCTACACCGAAAGGGAATGGGGTGAGGGATATGATTGTATAGGATAGGAATCAAACCCCAATTTCTAGATGGGTTTTTTATTTTGCAATGCTATCCCCAAATCATCGCATGCTGTCGCGGTTCAATGAACACGAATCACAATATCATGCGTCCTTCGCACTTTCCCTTGTGTATTTGGATGCTCGGGGAGAATAACAATAGAGTGTTTCTCTCACTTGAGTATCTCGGCATTAAAATTTCGAACTCCCTCAAACTGAATCTTGATTTGAACTCTCCAAATTTTAAGACACGTATGGGGACATCCTAAAATGCATCAGTGAGGTGTAGCGTTCCATATCTATCTCCCTCGGTTCTCCCTCAAGAGGGCTGTTCCCATCCATCGGCTCAACTCACCCTCCCTCGGGGTGTAATTAAACCGTGCGTAACGGAGGGATGAAACGGGCCGTTTTATGCGTGGCACTGGGGATGCCCGGCTTGGAACCGAAAGAACCAAGAAAAGCTTTAAGGTCGTGTGTAGGTCCCGAGGTCGGAAGGACTCGATAAAACGGACCAAGTCCGTGCAATTATACGAGAGATCCCGGAAAAAATGCTTTTGGGAAGGATGTGTGGGAGCCACTGGGCAGATGTCCAGTCTGTCCTACCCTAAATCCGGCCCTGCTACGTGGGTGAGGGATTGGGAAAGAGCAATGGATAATTAAAAAAAATAGTGAGGATATTTTGATAATCCCCAGCGTTGAAATGGTGTAATCCGCTGTCAACGAATGCGATTCCGTCTCCGTGGATCGCTTGCTACTACTTGCTGCTCCCTGGCTCGCTTGCAAATTACTTGGAACCATTTCCCATATCCGACATAGCAGCATTTGCCAATTAATTAAATGAGCATTACTTTTTCAAATCTTCCTTCTGCTATTATTAATCATTAGTGATATCCACGCGTATGTTTCCAATTCTTAGTCGTCGAATTTTGCGATAACCCATTGAAAATCACATAAATATTTCGTGTTTGTGTTTGAAAACGTTATATTCAAGTTGTTTTTCATCATCATTATTCCTTCGATCCTAAGATTGATTGACTGAAACCCTCCATCCTTCCCTATCTAATGTTACTTCCCTTACACCTTGTTAGTTCTTCTTTCCTACATCCTTCTTAATATTCCAATTGTATTTATACCTCGTGGTACCTTTCCTTCTATTTGTCCAATCATACTCTTAACAAATCCGTTGTCTCAAGGTGTGTCCAATCCATCTGGTTCTTCTTTTCCGTATGGTGCTCCATATGGTCCTTTCCTCCTATCTTCTTTATACTTCCTCGTTTCTAACTTTATCGGTCATCTTGATCTTTCGCTTAAGCCTCCAACTCCAGATTTCGAAGGTTTCTGTTCTTCTCTGATATGCTTTATATTATATATATAATAAAATCATTGACGACGCTGACAGTATAAAACATAAACTAAATACATATATAGGTACATATAAAAACATGCACATATATATATATATAT
>LYUA01000424.1:612387-625364 GCA_002093875.1 Calopteryx splendens
TCTCACCTGATGATGATGTTGTAAAATTGAAACCCGGGTAGTAATAAAAATTTGATTTGTGGGAAATTTGCACGTCTTTATATTCATAAGGTTAAAGTAGGTTAAAAATCAGTTGGTAATCAATACATACTCTACTGCTAATTTTCTCTGGCCAAAAGGGTATTGCTCGGTTATCATTGTCTCAGTTACTTGGCGTAGTTAAACGAATTTACTTTCGGATACAAAGTTACACCTAAAATAAACCTTGAGATATAAACTCTGCATAAGCATGAAATCCAAAAAGTAACTACGCTGTTCTTTCAAACTCGTTGTAGAAATAATGCAATCTCGTTGAGTGTTATGCCTTTAAAACATTTCTATTTATGTTATTTTGAAACTTAGTGTCAATTCCCAGGTTGTATATTTTCCCCGAGAAACACGTAATGCGTGTCATAATTGAAAAGGGGAAAAAAACCCATCGCGTTGGATAAAACGAGTAGGGAAGATTGATCTATCCGGGGGAATGACGTCCCTGAAAAATAATCCTCGACCTCTGTAATCGTAGACTCTGTAGCCCTTGGGAGATAATCCCATTCGCGAAAGGACCGAAAGGGACGGACGGGTGGCTCCGTGTGTCGCAACCCATTCACGTAGAACCCTAGGCGAGCGTCTCGGGGTGTCATTGTTCCCTCCTCGCCCACTTCCCCCCTCCCGCCCATCATCCCCCCCACCCCAGCGGCCGAGCCCTCCGGAGAGGATCGCCGATGCCCGCCAAAGTAATTCGCTCCCCCCTCCCTCCCTCCCCTCTGCATATATTTCTCACTCGCCCCTCTCTCTGCCACTCGCACATTAGCCCCTCCTCTCCGACCGCTTGGCCTCCCCTCTCTCCTCCCCCACCCCGAGACCGCAGCCTCCAATCCTCCTTTTCCCCTCGCTCCCTCCGGCTCGCTCTCGCTATTCTTGAACCGCGTAGGGCCGCGACGGTCGGTTGGAGGAGGGGGGAGAGAGAAAAAGAGGGGTAGTGTAAAGGAGAGGGGAGAAGCAGTGGGATTCTTGGGTCCTTGGGCCGGTATAGGAGGCTCAACTTCATCGATAGGGCGCTATTAACTTAATGCTGCGCACCAATATGTGCATTCCCTGTGTTGGAGATTTTAACGAGCGGCGTCCAACAATTTAAAAGTTTCATTGCCCTCGGAAGTGAAAAAATGCTGAGTATTACGGGTTTGATTTTTCGTTAAACACTTAGCGGGGTTAAAATGTTATTTTAAAACCAGTTGGCTATATTGAATTGATAATCCTCCGTTTGGCCAATCAAATTTTTTAGGTGCTCTTAAATGCCTCGATGTCATTTATATCGAGAGATTCGTTTATCGGTCAATGGATTGGAATATTTTGGCTTGAAGTTCTCCTAAACCTAGGCCCGTGGCTTTCCATTGCCATTCTTCGAAAAATAAAAAATGATAGCACAACAGATGGGGTAAGTCGTCCTGTGCACCTCGATTTAAATTAACATAAATATGCTCCCGTAATATATATACGAATCACATCTTAGGGGCGTAATTTCCCTCTCTCTTATTTTATTTTATCAAATTAAAAATAGTTATTTTTTTAATCCCGATATATTTCCTCCCATGTCAACCTCACTTTCTGGAGCTAATCCGTTTAACCGTTTAACCGTTTCAACACCAGCCTAACCATTCCGGCCTTCTTCCAAATTAAATTACGATGAGAAATAGCTCGGGAGTTATCTAGCGTAGCGTCGTCACTTGCTATTGTGTGCACCAGTTTAAGGGATTTGCAGTGGTAGTAAATCTTTTGTCTTGACCGCGACTCGAGCCCTGATTCCTTCACACCTGGACCTATTGTTCTCCAATGATTTTTTTCTCTGCGAATCTCTCGAAACTTAGCATGTGTGAATTCATGAAGTTATTATTTATCAAGGAGAAAGTATTGAGACTGTGAAAATATCAGCCCGGTATTAACTCGGGTTGATAAGCAAGGATATAGTCTACCCACTAAGCCTTACGGGGTGAAAAAGACGCATTATTAGGTTAGGGCAGTTCCTTTCCCCATGGCGGTTCCGGTTTCCCAGGTAGTCTTGATATTCAGAAAACATTATATTGGTTTGGCTAGGGCCGACTATAGGCATTACCCGATTTTGAGCCTTGGACCCTCCGATCAACAAAATTCTCGATCCGAGATCCGTGGTAGCCCTGAGATCAAGTGCTTCCATATATATTACGTATTAACGTACATAAATACCTACTTTTGGGCTATAATGCGTAGACTGATAGTAGATCAAATGTTCTGGTAAAAGTGTCTCGAGCATTAGAAATTCAAATTATTTTCGCATGCATTCTTGTATCCCTCGAGATTTAGTTTAGCATGTTCACTGGTGATTTTGTGCCAGGTTATAATTCTAAGCAGAGTGCTGAATATCCCAGGATCATATTTGTAAAAACTTTCTGGCGTGCAGTACATTACACTATAAACTTGTCCCTACAATCGGTCAATTGTCATGTCAACTATAATATTAATAAGCAACTGAATTTACGGCGCTGTATTGAGAAGCCAGTCACCAGAGTCATCCACGGGTCAAAGGTGCTTTCCCACCAATTTGCTTCGCCCGCAAACTATTCTGTGTTATTTTTTCTTAAGATTTATGATATGAAACGAAATGGCATTTTCATGGTATTAAACCTAGAATGCTTTGCGGTTGTCCCTGTAGTCATATAGGATTGTTTTTAGGATAATTCGAGTTAATTTCAAATAATGGTAATATTGCCTAACTTTTTAACTGACTTGAAACGTAGGGTCATTTCTTCAAGCTAACACTGATCTGAAAGTTAGCCATTTTGTTTTGAGTAGTGTGTTCAAGTCCTGAGATCCATATGGATCAGAATCCCATGCGGAAGTCTAACCAATTGAAATCCATTTAGCTCAGGAGCCGGAATAACAGGTAAAAATAAAACCAGTGCTCCAACCATATTCCATTATGTCATTAAGTCACGCAAGTATCAACGTATTCCCATGTTGATGAGAAAAACCGGAGGTATCCTCTCTCCGGCTCGCATGGATTGGGCGCATCGATCGGGAGCGGCGACTCGCGGACAGGTCTGACCTCAAACGATGAGGACTTGAGTTCAATCCCAGAGACGGATTTCCCCCACCCCTCCTGGCGTGTTGTGCTGCGAGCACTTCGAGTACGGCATCTCGTAAGAGTCGGAAGGGACGTTAAACCGTGTTGCTCCTTGGCGTCGTTCCTTGGGAGTGGGCCAGTTGGTCGATGCCTCCCTTACCCTACTCACCCACCTATATCCCAGCCGAGAGTCACCTCAACTGTTGAGAGATTCGACTCAATACTGGTCGATTTGAAGTGTTACTGACGTTATTTACAAAACAGTATTAATGCCTTCTTATGTGTTCTAAGAGATCATGGTAAATCAAAAGATAACGTGACCACGGCTCCCCCAAAATCAGAAATGACTTCTGTTTTAGAGCTTTAGTAAGTCCTTACTATGTCCAGCTGAAAATGTTAAGCATAGCTCAAAGCAGAAATTATAAGTTGGGTTTATTTATGTTAACGCTATGAGCATCTAATATTGACTCTTATGGTACTAAAAATACTAACTATTATAAATTCATGAGAACATAAACGTCTCGTAACTACAATATCGTTTCGTCCATATAGAACAATGAAGCACATTGAAAGATCGTTCCGTATATTACACGTTCAATGTCCTATCATCTGTGGAATGAAATACATAGCAATATTAACATAATAAAATCAGAAAATTTATTTTAAAAGTTATTAATATAATATGCAAAGATACATTAATTCTTTCACGCATAGGTATTGTTTGTGTGCAAACAGTAGAATTTTGAATTTCCTGTGGAATTAGTTTATGAAATGCTATAAAAATATATTTGTACCTATTTGAAACTGTTTTTTCGTTTTTTTGTTGTCTCCGCCCAACATGACGGTCTCCTTTTTATTTATACGCATTACTGTGCATTTTTTCATAGGAGATCGTCTCTTCAACTGTGACCTTCTAAGGATTAAAGAATTTCGCGATATGAAATCGTGGTAGATATCGGTCATGGAAAATATTGACTTCTGAATCGTAAATATTTAATCTACTGGTAAATATTTACTGCCTAATGGTATTCTTTTGCATTCGTGGTCGTCTTTGGGAATCCATTTCTCTGTTGCATGAGATCACGTCATTTAAAGACAAATAAAATATAAAATGTCACTATCACTTTTGTAATTCCATCTGCAATGCAAAATATTGTTTAAAAAAATTGATATAGTTTATACTCTTTCGTAAATCCCGTATTACCTTATATCTTAAAAAACGTTTCATGGTCTTATCTTAGGACATGTTGCACGCGTGACGGTATTTACGGTGTTTACGGTATTTAGAATTAGTTTATAAAGCGTTAACGAAAAACCGTAAAAGACAAACATTAGAGACTATGGAAACCGTTGAGTTAAAACGGAATGAAGTCAATATTTTCATAAAATTAAAAGACTAAATTAAGGTTTTTTATTGCATACAGTGAAGGAATTTCGCTATAAACTAGTCTCTATTTCATTTTCGGTTGCCAAATGTATCCCACAAAAACTGAAAGAACTGTCCTTCTCTCTGGTTGGTGCCTTTAAAATTGTCTGTGTAAATCTTGAAGAGCAGCTGTCATCAGATTTTAACTTAGTTACAGTCATTTACCATTAGCAGCACTTAAATTATCCTCTCACTTTGGTTGCGAAGTTATATTTAGCTTCATATCACGCAACAGGAAGAGCTTTATGCTCAAAATGACCCTAAAAATGCGAAAAGATGAATTCGTAGCTTCAAATACACAATCCAAAATTAGCTAACGTTGTTAATGACTCATCTAAAGGAAACGAATCGTTTCCAAGGACATAAATTCCATCTTTAAAGGTGAAACCCTTTGAAAATAGTTAGGAAGGGGACATATTAAAATGTGCCTATGTTGCTGGACACGATCTTTTGCGATGGCATGTTTCGGGTCATAATTTAAAATATACAGTTTTTTGATTAAGATCTATGAATTAAACTTTACCTTTAACATATTAAACTTTATCATGGAAACTTATGCAATTAACACGTTTTCAAAAATAGAACTACATAGTCATATTTCAATTGATAAAAAAGGGTGGTCTTCGAGAGCTGAGAAACACTCCACTCATATCTGTCGTTGAAATTCCATCTTGAAACTTGATAATAAGCTTTTTTGTCACCAGTTGACTGGAAATAGGCCCTGGAATGTTTTTGTCGTGCTTATGCAACTCTTGAAAGCGTTGGTCGTGTATTGGACGAGTGAAAGTCGTGAGTAGAATTTAGTGCATGACTTGGCAAAGTAATTATCTCGGGAACGTATTTTTAACCTCTAATGATTTATTGGACTAATTTCACGAGAAATTCGTTGAGAAATACTTTAATATAGGATGGGTACCTACTTTCTGATAATGCTTTTAAAATGGCCATTCCGGAATCAAATGCTTTAAATAGTAATACCTAATGTCTTAAAGCATCCATTTTAGCGAATATTATTTTCTTGCGGATATTTATGTTAGCACATTGAACATATTCCTGTATTAAGCCATTAAAATTATATGTCGTGACTTCATATTGAAGAAGTCGTGATAGTTTTTCATCTTAGGATTGGTTTTTAGTGACTTTCATGCTCGCCTGTTAATTCCCAATTTCTTCATTCCTTCTTGCAGCTCCGTGCATTGACGTCTTCCGTATATTGTTTCTCTTCCCAACTATCCTAATTAACCTTCCCATTTCCTCTTTTTTGGTTTCTCCCGTTATGGTAATCAGTTAACTATGCCAGCGACCAGGAATGTGTCCAGTTTATTTTCCTCTTCTTGCCAGTGTCTTTCATATTCTTCTTTCTTCTCCCAGTCTGCGAAACCCTTCTCAACTATTTCAATTATTCTTTTGTAGTACCAAATGTCCTCCCTATTTAATCTTCTTTTCTCGTAGGTTATCTTTCGTTCCTCACAACCGTGGAAAAGTAAACCCCTTGTATAATTTGGCCAACTTCCTTGTAGTCTAATCTGATAATCTGGGTAGTGTTTATTTGTCGTTAGTGCTTGTTCCTTCTTACTGAAAGTCTTATTTATTCAAGCTATTCTGCTTCCCTTGTGCTTCTTCCATCATCACTGGTGATCCTGCTACTTAGTAAATTTCTGTCGTAAATTTTAGTGTGTCCGTCTCTAATTTAATCCGAAAATGATCTGCCTTACATCGGCTAGGGCTATCTTAATTTTACATTTGTTTTTTCTTGAGGTTACTTTTTTTCCCTCCAAACTGACTAGTTTCTTCGTCTGGAGTCCGTTTCCCGAAGCTAAAAGTCAATTATTAGATTCACTGGTTTAGTAGATTTCTCGTACGGTATTCAATTCAACACAAAGTCTTCATTTCACAGGATGTGAGATAAAACTTTTATAGTGCGTTTTTGGCCATTTTTAGAGTGCTAATAAATTGGCTTGTAGTTTTTTAAAAACATTTACTTTCCCCATTTACTTTTTCACTGTCTTTTATTATTTTCTTTATCTCTATTATTGCGTTCTCCAATTATAAGTTTTAAATGCCGAGAAATGCTTGAAGTTCATTATTTTAAGAAGGCCATTCCTGAATCCAGTGTTTTAAATAGTAAGTTTAACTTCCATTTTAGCGAAAATGATATATTCGCTGATGTATGTTAGCACATTTAACGTAGGCCGACGTAAAGCCATTAAAATTGTATGCAATAATATAATGAGCATCCTCCGTGTATCCATTTCTGTCGCTGTAGTCAATTCCATAGTCATTCGGGATATATAGCTTCTCGTTCTAATCCGCGAGATGAAAAGCTTTCCCCATATCCGCGAAATAGCAAATAATTTAAAGTAATAAATGTCGCTTGATCTTTGTGAATACTATTCCATTTGACATATTGGATGTCAGGAATAGAATCTCTTGTTCCCACGCTTCTTCTAAATTGAAAGTGATTTAACTTAAGTACTCTTTTGCTTTCTCTCCATTCTTCAGCAGTCATTTTTATCATCATCCTTGATGTACCCGTGGTCAGGATAACTGCTTTAACAGCTTTTAGATTTATCAGCTCTTTCCTTATTCGGTGTCGGTATCGTCACGCTATTCGTCTTCATTTTCCCTATTATTAGATTTCACGGAGAAGTTTTCTGACCAATGGAAAATGTCTCTTTCTTGGAATTGTTTTCTTAATTCCTATGGTATTTTATCATTTTCTGTTGCGTTTTCTTCACGGGCAAATCAGTCCTCGAGTCACCTTTCTTATTTTTCAACGGCGGTATCTTCTTCTTAGAGTATCCTCAAAATTCGTATCCTTATTATTATCAAGTTGTTCCAAACATTCTTTCCATGTGCACGCATTATTTTCATCTACAATTAGTATTGCATCAGTATATCGAATGGCATTGCGCTTTTCTCTCCATTCATGGAAGTGCTCTCTGGCGATTATGATGGTTATTGTAGCTCTTCCTGACAAAAGGTCATTTTGCACCTGCTTTCGCAAGTTCTCCATCCAATCTTCTGTAGTGTTTCTCGACTTTCTGATGATTTCATTTCTTATCATTTTGAAACATCGTTGGTCTACTTCATTTTGTTCACGTTTGTACGTTTCTCCCTCTCTTCGATAATGTCATCGTGGCTGTTAAATTTCTGTATGGATACATTTGTGAGAGATGGATGGAAGCATGGATGAGGCAGGTGTAAAGAATTGGAGATGTAAATGTACCCGTCCTCGTATTCGATGACGATGCATTGTTGTTGACTGAGAGCCAAACGGATTTGCAGAGAGCTCTGGATAGCTCTAGTGAGCAAAGAGAATATGATTGAGGGTAAGTGCGTCTAAAACGAAGGTTGTCGAATTTCAGTGCTTACTTCATGAATACTAAGTTGTGGTCACTATAGTTATTTTACTCTTGATAACAGTGCCATTTTTCACTTGTTTACGAAAGTTGTGCTTTTGTTTGTTTGTGAAGTTGCAGTTTAAATTCTTATAATTTCCACGGTAATTTTTTCCCGTCTATCTTCTCCTTATGTGGATTTGAAACAGCGTGTTTGTTGCAATAAGTTGTAGGATTCACAGGACATTCCAATGGTCTTTCTCCTGTTTCGCTTCCCTGCTCCAATTCTTCATCCTGTGTTTTTCTTGGCCTTCCACAATCGCATTCCATTATTCCTGGCTTATTCGATTCCCCTCTTTTTGTGTTATTTATTACTTCCGCATTAACGCCAGACGTATCTCCCACCTACCCATCATAGTCTGCTTTAGGCATGCTTGTGGCTTTATATCACTGCCGTGTCATTGTGTTTCGATGCTATCCTCTTACACCCTTGACTGCTGTACTCTCTCGAGTACTCACTTCTCGGAGAATCGAGAGAGGAAGGCCAGTTTAGCTCCAGTATATTTTCCTCGATTAGGCTTATTCTCCTTTTTCTTGTTAAAAAATAAAGAAAAAGTTTGATTGCCTTCTAATCTTCGGGATAATAATGCGATATTTTAACATTGTCTTCCACGTCGCAGTACAATTTAATTAAAAGTAATATTTGCAACGCCTTCCACAAAATAAGTATTGCTGATGAACATTCTTCACTGAGGTGTAATCGCAGTGTAGTACGGGCTTTAAAGTAAGGAAAACCGAAAAAAATATACTCGGCTGGTAAGTCTAAGCAAAAATCTTTCTTGCCTCGCCATCGGTCAATATTCGTTGAATGGCGGATTAAGCCTTTTTTATTGATATAAGTGAATAAAAATTACAAATTAACGTTCGCCATTGTGAGCAATAATAACTAAAAACAATCTCCTTAAACAAACGGTACGCATGTTTAGAACACCACTGCTAGCAAACCGAACATGTTTCATAAATTGTTCTTCAAAGCAAATATAGTTTGGGGTATCATACTCAGTAGGCTCTGAGAGTGGTAGTCTTAATCCTCTGTAGTACGATTCAATGGATTTTGAATTACCATCTCTAGAGTTCTAATTATAAAAGAATCGGAATAGATTGAGAATTAGCCCTAGATTAACTAGTATTTTCGACCACAGATGGAATGAAAAAGTAAAAAATTAAAGTAGCCTTCGCTTGCACTTATGTTTTTCATGAAAAGTTGAATTTTATATGTACCCCTGTTTCTTCTCAAACTGATGACAGATCCTGAAATTTAATTCCACAAACTTTTCTTTCAGGAATTGGTGAAGTATTCAGTTCGTCTAGGGGAGGACGCCACAGATCTTCAGCGGGCCTTGGAGTTGATGCTAGGAGTTCCACATCGCTCCGGTGATTTGAAATTCATTTCATCCATCGAAGGGTATCGAGGAAATATCCATAAACTAGGGCGGCTCCTCAGACACGTAAGTATACCGCATTCCATACCGCAGTATGGTTCGGACGATTTGGCTTCTCTATTTTTCCTGACGGGAGGCTTTTGAAAAGTTTTTAGATCACAATAAACGTTCCCCGTTTCCCGCTTACAGAAGGTCTTTACATAAAATAGGTCTGTAAGAGCCCTTGCGGTCTACTAAGGTTAAGCTAAATAGAGGGGGAAGACCTCGTAATTAAGTTTGACGCCAAAGGTGTAAAGTTTTACCAAGACAAGCGTCAATACACACATGGTTATTTATAGAAAAATTTAATACCAATCTGTGGATCAAGGCACACGCTACGACAGGCACACAACGTTCGCACGTCCTGTGGTTGTTTAGTGAAAATTGCATGCTCGCCAGGGATAACCACAGCATTCAAGCCCACTACCTATTAGTGATTTCTTATCGTTTTTGTCATGAGACCGCGTAACGGAGACGCTAATTGTAGGTCAAATGCACACACAAAGTAATTTCGAAAGCTTCCGAGCGTGAGTTTACATTTACGTAGAAAATGTATCCTGTTATATTCTAATGCGCGATGGTAACTTGAGGTATCTTATTTTCCGAGCATAGTTCCCAATTTAACGAGCTTTTTAGCGGCAAAATTTGTAATAATAACTCAAATTATTAATTGCTAATTCAATTGCGGCATAGTGCAAGCATAATGCAAGACAGAAATACAGTTCACACCGTTATAGCGACTCTTCTTTTAGCGATTTTTTTCCATTTTAGAGACATCTCAACAATTCATCTCTTTCAATTGAATCTAGTGAAAAAGTTAGCTCTAGCATATATTTGTGCAAATACATAAAGATATACATTATCCAGAAAAATGGATATCTCTTATGAAATTTAACACTTACCTAATGTAATAAAAAATACAGCTCTTGCAAATTTTAAGTTTAGAAACCTGCACCCATTAATGAACCCATTGATGATGAGTCAGACAAAGACTAATGAAAAAGTGAACATATAAGTGAAGAAAGTCCTCTTGATACAGCCATCTCTTTTTTTTGAAGAACTATGGTAGGCTCTCTTTTACATAACACCATACATTTGACTTACAAATTAAAATAACACTATTTTATTATCAAATGTCAACAAATGTAAATTATTTATTTTATTCATATGCTATCCTTACTAATATTACTAGTATAGTTAGTTATATCCATAAAAACGAAGTTAAATTTATGATGTACAGATTTTGAAGTATTTAAACACTTTCAATTTTCAACTACCTTTTTGGCGATAATTTATTAGTTTCGCAACTTTTTAGCTACTTTTCAGGGTAAAAGAAACGACGTATTCAAAATAAATTTGCAACTATTATAATATATATATATCTCGCATCCTCTTCTCCAAGCCTCCCTGTCTTTCCTGTGTTACCAATATTTAATAATAGTTTTAAAGTACGGGAAAGATTTACCTCATCAAATCTACTATAAGAATCGAGAAATTTGAGTGGTACAAAACAATCCCATCAGAGGCATCTTAAAACATTTTATCCCGAGATGCCGGTAAATGACAAAATGTATGTGACTAAGCATTTTAATTGAACTCGTCCTGTAGCAAAATTGTGTTTTAAGCCGCGTGAATATGGAAACATTTTTTATAAATTTCTTTTATTTCTATTGGAAAATCGATATTTGAAATTGTTTTTTTCGTATTCTATACCTCTTCGTTTCAGTTTTCTCTAAGTTTCACTATTACATAGGGGTAAATAATATTCCCTGAGTAGGTAATTGTTCAGAGTTCTCCAAAATTTTAGCCTTAAAGCATTCCTTACTGGTAACAAATTGGTGGTTCAAAAAATGTAATCCCTTAACGGAGGAATTCATTGCACTGAAAGTATATCAGTTAATTATTCTTTTCTTGCTATAAATAATTAGTCTTATATGTAATAGAATCCATTTTCAATATTTTAACGGCAAATTTATCCGCATACTTAAATCATATTGTAGAACAATCATTGGCATAACTTTTCCCCCTCTAAATGTAGGTTTTATTTATCATGTTAAAATTAATTTAGTCATCAACTATAAATAAACAGTTCCACTCGTCGAGTGTTCAAGAATGATCTTTTCGAATGGTCTGATGCTTGTCTTCTTATTCGGAATCCGTGGAAGTGTTTTTCACGTACCCTTGCCGTCAAGGAACTCACGACTCATTCATACTCGCGGCTTTTACGGTAGAATTCACAGTATCCTACCCCCTCCAGACTGGCCCGGAGCGCGCTCTATATGTAATTTAATGATTCATAAATCCCTTCGTTGACGAGAAGTGAGTCGTCACAAGTAGTCGCGTGGAACGTGAAGCTTGGCAAATTGTGAATTATGGATGGAGGGTTACGAGTGCGGGGGCTGGCGATGGGTCTTGAAGAAAAAGTGGATGTTATCTCGAGGAAAGCGGAACCTTCGTATGCCTCCGCCATCCATGGACCCATAGGTGCCTAGTTGAGCTTACGTAATTAAGAAATCGCAGTTTTCTTAGACCTCCTCTAGCGGCATACTTCGACCGTCTGAATACAGGTTTGAAGAATAAAGCATTCTAGAGAGTGATCGCAAAGTCGACCGAAACGCTTCCGGAGGTAGTTGAGCGGTTCAAAATAAGTATATTTCTCAAAAAATAAATTGTCTCTGTTGTTTCGCTACAGAGACCGGGGAAACTGGAAGTGCGTGCCAAATACCTGTACGAATTACACATCTCTCACCCGTGCTAACTTTGCGGAAATATCAGACTTAACAAGTTCAATCTAATATTTCGTGATTATGGCAATAAAATGAGTCGGATATCGTCCCATCCCTTAGCTGTTTAAATGCGAAATCAGGAGTTCCGTAGTAAAATTCGGAGCAAGAAGCCTCTGCTCGTATCGCCTGAAAACAATCTGCCATGCCTGACCAGATCTTGTGCAGCACACTACTGATAATGTGTGCTTTTCACGTTGAAAGGAGTGCCTATGTAATAGTGGTGCGCGTGGCGTTGTCAGCCTGAAATCTGAACTCTGAACTCAGCCTACTTGCAGGGGATTCTATCGAGAATTTCTAAGGTTCAATCTCTGTAACGAAGCAATGGAGACAATTCCTTCTCTTTGACAAATGTACTTATTTTGGACTGATCTACCACCTCCACGAGTGTGTCGGTCAAATTCCCAACACCCTTGATATCATTTCGGTGCATCTCGATGATTGTCCCTTGCATACGAGCGCATCCGCTGAAAATATTCGCGCGCGGGAGATGCGTGTCCTTGGCCTACTTTTTTTCACGGTTGACGCGGAGGTAAGATTCTTACTCATAAACCTTCCATTGTAGTCGTCGCAGCGAGGAGCAAAAGACACTTGCGCCTCGGCTCTGTCGCCGGAGGAAATTCCCAGAGGGCCATGTCTCCCCCTCGGCGAGCGCCGACGACTGATTCGACGCCAGCGGCCCCTTCTCCTACAACTGGACGACCTCCAGCGTGTAATCGGCTCCGCGGTCCCCATATCCCTCCGCGCTCTCCGGAACTGCGTTGCACCATCGTCCTTTCGGATGGGGTAGGGAAGGAATGCGGGTGGGCGTAGCGGATGGGTGTGGCG
>LYUA01000424.1:642136-681125 GCA_002093875.1 Calopteryx splendens
AAAGAAAGAAAAACTACCAGAGCCAAAGAAAGAAGTACCACCAGAACCAAAGAAAGAAGTATTACCAGAACCAAAGAAAGAAGTGCCCACAACAACCCCATCAACTCCCAACCAACAGGAAGCCCCTGAGGAAATTCTAGCAAAGGCACAGAAACTTGAAGCCCAAACTGCCTCTGAAACTCCCACTCCACCTGCAACTCCTGCTCCAATTCCTAAGGTTTCTCCAGCAATAGCTCCCACTCCTCCACCAGTTCAAGCTGCTCCAGCTGCCTCAACTCCTGCTTCTCCAGAAAGTACCCCAGCTGCTGCACCTCCAGCAGCTGCTCCTGAACCAGTGAAAAAATCAGCATCAACCCCGGTACCTGTGAAAGAATCTCAGGATCCAAGTGCCAGTGTTAAACGGAAAGAGCCAGAGGCAGAAGAAATCGGTGTAAAGAAACAGGAAAGTCCACCTAAAAAATTAGCCAAGGAGGATACTGAGAGTCCAGTTGGTGGTGGCCAAGAACCTGAAGAAATGGATCAGTCTCTAATGATGAGCCGAAAGTCTTCCCGGTCATCTAAATTAGTTGAAGGTAAGACATAATTCCCATAATGAATATCGTGTCTTAAACTCTCATCATATCTTCCATTCCATCTCTGGAGCCAAGTCATTTATCACATCACGAACTGCAGTCCACATCATAACTAACTTAATAATGGCATTTTCATTGGCCTCTAAACCCTAACTATTGTCTTAGTGAAATATAGCATTCACAGGTGTGTATTTTTACATTCCCTTCATTCCATTAGAGCTTATCCCCAAAAGTACACTGCTGAGTCATTCCTTCCTTCTATACTGTCATAATTAGAGTTTCTATTTTTTTCTTGTCTATTGTTGTATGCATTATATTTTTTCAAATAATTTTTCAAATATGCATACCAGCTCAATTATATGTTGATTTTCTTGTTGGCAGTATATGAGGCAATTAATATAACTTGTATTTCCCATATTTTTCACTTTTTATAGCAATAATTTTTCTCTTCAGATGTTTTCAGTTGGTGTCCTTTGTTAGCTGATGTGAAATCGGCGCATTTAATGATTAGCTTTGTCATGCTTTTTTTCATAATTTTTGTAATTTTCTTAAATTGAGTTATTTTATCTTTCATTTTATTTTTACTCTCAATAAATAGCTCATTTTAACTCAATGTTGTTGAAGAACAATGAAGAGAGTGTTGATGTAGTTGGGTAGAATAATTGCATTTGCTAATAGTATTTTTTTTAATATTTCATAATCATTTTAATATGCAATGAAATTATGTAAAATTGCTCTTTATGCTTTTAACATTTTAATTTCATTATTTCATTTTCTATTTTGTTCATTTCATGAATCTAAAGCCTTAACTTTATTGCATTTTATACAATTTTAAATGCAGTCATTTTTCATATGGTCCATGTGAATGTCATTTTATTACTTTTTTTTAATTTCCTAATTTGTGGTAAAAGTGAGGTTTCTTGATCATTAATATATATTTTGTACCATCAGTTGTCATGGCTAAAAATGTTGTTGCTATTTTACATATCAGATATATTTTTACGTATTTGGTAACAGAATTGAAAATTACACTGGCCTTTGTTTTTCTATTTTTTAATGCAGTAGGCTTTGTTTGCTTATGCATTTTAAATGAGTTGTAAGAAGTAATGCTGATTTTTATCAGTCCTAATCATCAGTACAGTAGGTGACACTTTTTGTCATACTGCACCAAAATGTTTAACCTTGTTGATTTTTTTTAGAATCTCTTTTTACATGCCTTGCATTTTCCTATTCTTATAAAAGCAGTTCAAATATTAACCACATCTATTGATGAAATATATCTATAATTATTATCCACACCCATGCATCCAAAATATTATACAAGGACAAATTTTAAGTAGAGATTTCATGTAGTTAATAATTAACCAAACTCTTTGTAGACCAATTGACTAATAAATTCTTAGTACAAACATGAAGTTGTATTTTAATATTTTTCATGAACACCCTTAAGTTTGTCACCTTTTACTTATGTACCCTATCATTTTCATCACACATACATGCATTAATATACTCTCCCTGAAAATTGCCCTGCCATGTCCTTATACCTTTGCTACCACTACTATCCAAAATATTGTGTCCCAGAATACCAGTCAATATCAACCAGCTATGCTGCAAGCACTCAGGAGGAAGTGTACATGGAGACCTCATCTTCATCATCGGCAAGAAGGTCCATGCATTCATCTTCTGTCAGATTTGAAAGTGATGGGATAACCACATCTGAAAATGATGCCCTTAGAATTGAAGAAATGCCTTCTTCACCTAGAGTTACAATGGGTGATAGCTTTGATAAAAAACCTGTATTTTCAAGGACCATCGAGGGCTTCAGTTGTGAGCGTGAGTACATAGACATTGCTGCTCTAGGCATATTTTTCTGATTTAAATTATGTTTAATCATCAGAAAACAGAAGGAGAATAGAAATATAGCTGTTTGGAATTGATACACAGAATAAAATAAGTATTTTAAATATATTGATATGAACTTAGGAAGTTATTATCGAGCATGACTTCAAAGTTAGTGAAGTAAACCTATTGATGGAAATTTTGCAATCCCATTTCAATAATTCCACCCAATTGAAGTAGAGAAAATCTATAATATTTGTATGCAGTAAGTAATGGAATGACTGATAAGTGCTCTTTATCTTAGTAAAAACAAGAATTGGTTGAGTACAAATAAAAATACAGAATATATTGGCCCTAAATTCTTTAAAAGTGCACCATCAATTTATCATATTATGTTCGTAGGGGGTAGTAGTTTTTTTTTATTTTACATCTAAATTTCTTTGTTTTTATCTACTTAAACTTTATGGTGCATTTTATATTATATATCAGCCATAAATGACTATGAAACATCAACTCTGATAAATAAATAATAAGTTAATCATTATTATAGGTGAGAGATGGCCAAAAAACATTATCCTCATACATTTTTTGACTTTATTGTGTTTTTAATTGTGTCGTACCAATTCTCAGATTTGTATTGGTAACTTCACATGTTATATTTCCTCAAAGGAAAATTATAATAAATTAAACTATTTGGCATTGCTAAAACTTCTTCCCTTCAGTTGAAATTGTCATTTGTTTGTCTTAATTTTTAAGATCTCTTGCTTTAGGTGTTCATTGAAATAAAATTTGTGAAAAGGTATCCAATGAAACTTTGATGCCTAGTGTCCTCTGCATTAGGATGTTGTCCTTATGTTACCTTTCTTGCTGAAAATGTAAAAATTTAATTAGAGCAACATAAATTCAAATTATTAATAAAGAGCCAAATCCTTTAAGTAAACTTCATTTTTAGTTAGGTATATTCTCCTTCATGTACTTTCAAATAGGTGATAAAGAAATATGCACAGTTGATTTTTCTATATTTCGGGGAGGAGATGGCATATAACCTACTAATTATATACTGATGTAATCTTAACGAAGCTTCATACAGTGTTTCCATCCACCTACACAACTTTGTTTTGTGCCAATGAATGTCACATCAGAGTTAGTTATACACATTTCACCTTGAAGTTTCAATCTCCAAAGCCAAGTAATTTAGTTACATTGCTCAATTTATGAATTAAAGATAACTGTCCTGTCTATGCATGTGCCTACCCCTCAGTCTAATGAAGGTGAATGTCATTTTTCTTAAGGTCTCATAATTTCAAAATGTAATCCTCTTGCATCTTCAAAGTAATGTTTTCCTGAGAGCTTTATGTCCTGTAATGAGTTTAACTGTAAATTATTTTATATAATTCATCGCTTGGCAATATCATTTCGATAGTATCTGAATTTCTCTCAGGGAATGGAGAATATCAGTGGATTGGGGGACTGATTAGGTTCTAGCCCCTTCTCCACCCCTCCTCTCCTAAAATGTTTTAAATTATTTTTCCCTGGTCATGCCACTGGAGAGGATAATGGCATATGTGCACAAAGATTATGTCCAGTTGGCACTTATGTTCTCCTAAAATTATTCTTAGCTGAGCTACTTTTTGAAATGAAACTAACTTACAGTCATTCATTTCATTTGCTCTCATCCCATTTATGTGTTGATAATGAATTTTTAATTACTGATACTCTAATTAGAGAAGATGTGTGACCTCATAATGTGTAAAGTCAAGAAGATTATCCTAATGAAATCAAAAACTACATTTTACAACTAATGTTAGGTTTACAAGCTATAACAAAAGGTAATTTTTTATGGAATACAAGAGCCACCCATATCTTATGACTTCTGGAAAAACTCTTTTATTATATCTTAGAATTTACTCTTGAAATAAGAAACACCCTTTTTTAATTTAAAAAAATAATAATTTCAATGCAGTAGTAATGTAATGTGTTGAAAGGAACATTTTTTTTCTAAATATTGTTTGGTTTATGTTATCTGAGAAGGTCATTTGGGGATTTATTTGACTTCTAAAGTCTCCAGTATGATGAATTGTACAGAATATTAGATACTGGGTGATTAGTACAGTATTGATTGAGAAATGAGTTTCTAATGGAAGGGTCATGTTGTACATTTCATAAAATGCGGTAGTTAAAAACTGAAGAAAAGCTCTTTTAATCTCTCATATCTTGAAAATGACTGAAAAAGAAATTGGAATAAAAAAGCATCAAGCATTTGGGATGGGTGGCAGGACCAAAATCTGAGCATATCATGTCCTCTGGTATTCAATGGACACCTAAGCATTATTATGAGACAGAGTCTACATTCTCTCACAAAATGTTTGTTGTAAGTAGACTGCATTTTTTTAAACATTCTCAGGATTAGTGTGACTAGATTTTGAAATTTTGATTTCAAGAGCTGAAAATGCTTTTTTTAAGAGAATTGAAAGAATGCATTTTTAAAATCTCTTCATCAATGAATATCCTTGGTATGAAATATATAAATATAGGTACCTATATACATACTAGACAGTTGTAATTAATGCTGTATTCACACTTTTCCCATTTTTCATTAGGAAACCATTTCTTAGATTATATCGTCAGCAGCAATATCCTTTTCAGTAATCAGGTGGTTATATGTAATACAATTTTCACGTCTTAAAAATTGTTTCTTAAACATCGTTAAGTATGGTATTAATTTTCAACTACTACAACTAATTATCTGGAGTTACAGAGTGCTGTGACTCCAGATATTAGAGAAGGTGCCCTAAAGAATTAGTTAGTACATCCGTATGATTCAGTTTAGCCAATATTCATTAAAAAGTCAAAGTCGCACACTTAAAATGAAATTGTCTCTTGTTTTGTGATGAAATATTGTGACAGTATATGTCATATATGGTAATTTTATTTCTAATATCTAATATGCTTATGATTGATTCTATCATTGTGATATGCAGGAAACCTTTTTATATTATTTTGCTGGATATCAAATAGGTATACTGCCTTAATTCTTGGGTCCCTACTCTGTATGAAAACTCCCAATTTTTTTAATTAAAACAACTTTGAAGTATGATTATTAAATTATATAAACTCTATAAATGCTCAGAATTCCAACAGGGGAATCTATTTGTATTCATTAGTTTCATGAGAAACCTTGAGTTGTAATTTCAAAATATCCATGATCCTGAAAAAAAATGTGTTTCATTTGTTCCTTTTCGACTGCTAAACAGTTTATACCATATTCATCTGAATAATGTCCCTCCCTTCATTTCCAAAGAGAAATTTAATGTAGACATTAATTTTTCCAAAATTAATCCCGCTCCAGATATTTCTGCAGAAATATGCACACAAAAAAGGTGAGGGACTATATTCAGATCACTGGGATAAATGTTGCAGAAACATTTTAAGGAAACTCTGTCAATTTAATTATTTACTTACTAGTGACCACTGTTGCATGGATCACATCAGAAAGTTGGCCAGGACTTTAATAAAGATTCAATCCTTTCACGACTCAGTTTTATGTAGTTTTCAATTACACACAATATTTACAAGGTTAGCTTATCAAATAAAGCACAAAGATATCGTCAAAAGATTACTAGTTATGTTTGCTTAATCTTACAATGCATTGGATTCCACAATTGTATTCTATTTAATTTTCAATTTACTATTATTTGGTTTAGCCAAGCGCTAGCCATTATAATATATAGTTTTTTGTTCTCAAATTGAATGAAGAGTTAAATAACACAGCTAAACATAATGATTACTTCCCACTGAATCTATAAATAATATATAAGTAATTATTAACTAACTAGCTGTGAGTAGATATGGTACAATATTCCGTATGAAAAAAGTTCTTACCTCATTTATTTAATTTTATTTTAATGAAATCTAATACAGATTTGAGATTGTTATCAATTTTTATCATCATGTACCTTATTTTAAAAAGGAAAAAATTGAACATTCACATTTTTCGTGGTATACAAATAGAAAGAGCACTTTATTGTAGGATTGATGGTGAGTTGGTAAGATGTCATCAGTAAATAGAGCACTTATAATAATAATATTTTACTCTCGATTTGTTAACGTATTCATAAAATAAAAGGGTCATTCTCAAATAAATTGAAACAAAAAGATGATTCAGAAAAACTTGTATCTGCTACTGTGCATTCTAGTTATATCATTGAGTTTCTAGGTGGTGATTTGTTAGAATGCTAGTGTATTTTGTCAAAAGTCAGTGTTATTACTTTTTAAATGTTAATTTGTACTGTGGGAATATAGAAATAATTGGTTGATTTAAAATATTTTGCAAATCATTTCTTAGAGGAAATATTTCATTCATTTTAATTACATGTGAATCGTATATCTAAAATTAAATAATTAACCCCCATGACCACCACCAGTGAATTTCTTTGCAGCATTTGGGCTTAATGTGTTGTATCAGCTTTGATTAACCATTGTAGGTACCTATTTGTTGACATCTATGCCTTGTGTGAATAATTTGTATGAAAAAGAGATTTTTTAATTGATCTCCCCAGATAGAATGAGTATATAAAAATGTTTGTTCATTGAAAATTTATATCGTCTCCTTCTATTACTGTCAATCTTTTCACTTCAATGACTTTGTTCTTTCTGCTGCTTTGGCATACTGAAATCAGCTTCTTCACGTATCTAGGTAATATGGCACTCTCCTTTCATGCTTACAGAAAGTCATCCAGATGTATTTTTGGTTTTAATGAATGTGCATTCATTAAAAGTAGTGTCTGGGTTTTAGCTTTCAGAAACTTGCATAAAACTGAAATTTAGTTAGTTTTTACACAGGATTGCCTGTATTATCTCTTTTTTGTTTCACTCTTATCACCATCAACTCTCATGTTTCAAAACACTGCCATGTATTCATTTTAATAAATAATTTGTGGATCTTAATGCCTACAGTAATTCTGAATCTTACAGGAATGGTAAATATGAACCCACATTTATCTGAAATATATCATTATCAATAATTTTTTTTTAATAATTTGGTTATTTTTCTATACTCAGCTTTATAAAGTGTGTAACAATGTTTCCTTATTTATTTTCGTCATGCTTTCCATTTGGAGAAGAGGCATTAAGTTCTATAAATACTGTGTCAAGTGGAGTGTAATTAATGGCTTTCTTAATATAATTCAAAGTTAAAACAAATTTTAGAATTTGGCACAAAATTTGAACTATAATAAATGGATATCTTTCATTTAATAAGATCAAATGACTTCTTAATCAATGTCAATTTCATTTTGAAATTTTTTTGTTAATAGTACTACCTGCCAATTTTCAGTGCTAAATTAAAATAATATAATTTAAAAAATATTTTCTATATCTTTTTCCTTGTTCGAGTATTTTAAAACTACAACAGTAATACTTTTGCATGATGCTTATGTTCATGTCGTTAATTTTTTCTTCTCTCCTATTAATAGCTGGTGAGACAGCTACATTTGAATGTGAGGTTGAATCAGAATCATCAGCCATAGTTACATGGTTGAAGGACAATCGCAATCTTGATGATAAGCTTGCTGACCGTATAAAGATGGTGAACCAGGACCGAAAACATAGTTTAGAAATCTTACATTGTCGAGAGTCAGATACAGGTCTCTACACAGCACTTGCATCAAATGATAATGGTGTTAACTCATCTACAGCTCAACTTATCGTCCAAGAGTGTATGTAAATTTTTCTATTATTCTATGTAATTTTAAGTTTTAGAAGAATGTAATTTTATTACAATAAAAGTTAATCATAATATTAATGTGCCATCAAAGCATGTGACTGTGATCCTTCTATTACATTTATGATTTTGCATTAACTACGAATCAATGCAATGAAGATTGGCTTGCATAGCTGTCAATTAAGGTGGTAGAGTACAGCAATTGGACAAAGGATCTACTTTTTATATTTTGTACTTATAATTGCATTCATATGTGTATGCAGTGAGTAAATGGAACAGAAGATGCAGGAGTAGTTTGTTATAAAATGGAAAAAAAATTTACTCGTATATTGAATTGGAATAGAATGGAGGCAAATGGCCTGCCGCTTCCATTTTAGTCACTCTCAAAACTCCTATCACATCTGCTTTTTCTATTTACCCTTAAAATAATTTGCAAACAAATGCTAATAGCATTTTGTAATATTTGTGACTTAATTTCAATATAAAAAATAACAGATTGCTCCTGGTCTTTGAAAGTACCTAAAATGATGACTGTTGATGTACATCATAAATTCTATCACCTAAATTCTACTAGTTCTGTGTAATGTGAGTGTTTCCTGTGAATTTACACCTTGCTTACCTAAAAAATAAGAAGCAGTTTTGTTACTGGGTGATCATCACAAGTTGTCCTATTTTATTAACTCATGTACTCTAACTGTCAGCAGTGATGCTATTAATTTTTGATGCTACCAATATGGCAAGTCACAAGATATTCCGTAATTACTATCAGAATCTAGTGGAGGCTGGGGCCAACAACCCCTCAAATATGTGGTTACCCAAAATTAAATTCTATTATTTTTTATTTTAAACATTTGTTCATATCAATTCTTTCATGTATCTTAACATTTTGCTTCCATTCCACCTCAATTTTTAAAATCTTCTGAGTGTCATTTTACTACCAGAGGTATTTTATAAATGCTTTTGAATATTGGTTTGAAAGGCAGGCAACCATTAATGAGCTTAATTAGCCTCAGCCAAAGGATTGTGCCTGCTCTCATCCTCCTCTACCTCCTAGCCTCTCACATGACTAAGTCACAATATATGGCAGCTCCTAAATTCACGTTGGGAGAGGAAAAGTTCCCATGCATACATGTGCTTAGACTTTTTTTTTGTTATTCAGATAACATGGAAGAATTTTTTCTGCTGTGTGTTTTTCAAAGGAAATAGTTCATTCCAGATTTTCTCAAAGTTAATTTTTCAATTCTTGTTCAATTAATTTCATGCAGAGTCATATTTCCAATCAGTGATAGTGGGAAATTTTCTTACAGTGACACCAGAGGAACGCAAAAGGAGATTAGAAGATAAAGCTCCAATATTTCTCATCCGTCTCAAAGACACAAATTTGCTGGAAAATACTTATCTTCGCTTCATGGTCAAGGTTAAGGGAAATCCTAATCCAGAAGTCAGATTGTAAGTAATTTATAAATATGTATATCTCAAAATGCAGAACTAAAGAAATCCAGCATCCTAATCAAATAAACATTTAGCATATTCCAAAAATATACATACATATTTTGAATATCTTTGAATAGAAGCTCAATGCTAATTTTCACTAACCATTATTTCCTGTTTTTTTTTATTTATTGCGATGTCAAAATATTATATTGGCCTTATTTTGTTAATGCTTATGGATTTTTTTACAACTTTAAATTATGTTTTACCTTATTGGCTTGAATATAAAATGTTTTTTATTGGTTTTTGAGCTGTCATTTTTTGGTTAAAAAAACTTTTGAAACATAGGAATGGCAAGGGAAGTATGCAGAAAGTTTTCTACAAAGAATTCAATATTTTATAACAAATTTTATATGCACATTGCTACATTTTATGAGTTAGATATTCTTTTCTGTAAATTTAACACCTGTATTGTTTGTCAAGACTTGACATTAAGATGATTAAAATTCAATTTTTTTAATGGTAATTAGTAAACATAAGGAGATACAGTCCCAAGTTTCAGAGTGAAAATTTATTTTACATTCAAGCCCCAAGCCCAACAAACCCCTCAAAATATTGCGTGGCATTCCTCATCACTTTCACATTGAGAGCCAGAGTTCTCATATGAATCCTCCTTACCCTTCCATTCCTCATCCTCTGCTTCAGAGTCCTCCTACAGAGCATCATGCTTGATCCTGTTCAATGAATTATAAATGCAACACTTCTTGAAGCCTCTTGCAATTGTTGTGATAGTATTTCTATGTCATGACTGAACAAGTATTTTTAGTAATTAATTACTTTGACGTATTACTCGTGTATCTATTGGTTTTCCATAAAGCACATGGAAAAGCACACTTCCATAAAGCATGCAATGTGGTATTACTGTGACCACAGTGGATCCTATGACAGCTCATCTAGATGGCTCACCTATTATACAAACTGAGAAAAAACTAGGCCTATTTTCTGATAACTAAATGCTGGATTTTTTATTGTTCTTCTTTAGTGTTTAAGCCAATGCTGATATTTTTATACTTTTCTCATATTATTGTCCTGTTTATTTTTCAAATGATTTTCTAGTTAAGTAAAGTAGGAATGGCCATTTCAAAATGTGTGAAAAATGACCACATAATGGGTAATTTGAAAATTTTATTTTTTGATTGATGATTATGTAAGGATATGTGCATTAGACATTGATGGACCATGATTATTTTTTTGGCTCATGTTTAATTTATTTATGTTATTATTACTATCTCTAATAATTGAATTGCTATTCCTAAAAATGATCTGGATTATTGATGGACAAGAGAGCACTCTTCGTGTGCACTCGGAGTAAGAGAGCTAGCTAAATTGGGGGCTTTGTAACGCATGATAGGTAAGGAGAACAACATAATGCAATGCATGAAAGTGAATGGATTACATGGGAAAGGCTTGCTTATTACTTCTAAATTTAGAGTAAAGAGCACCCTGAGACCAGAAGCAGCCGCTTGCCCACCCATTAGAAAATGGCTTGTCTACATTAAAATTTAATTGTGACATATGAGTTCTTGTGCATTTTATTTTCATATTTTTTAAATTTAGTAATGATAATGGAGTGCAAGTTTTCAAAACTAGGCTACATTACCCTCTTTTTCACTTTTAGCTACAAAGATGGAAAAGAAATCCGCTCAGAGAGTACAGAAGAACGAGTTCATGTTGTGCGGGAGCATGGCGAAAAGAAAGGCTTTTATGAATTGGTTATTACAGATGTACAACAATCTGATGCTGGAACGTACAGTTGCAATGCCTTTAATGAATATGGTGATGCCACTTGTGAAGCTGAAGTCACTGTAACTGGTAGGTTCATCTTTATTTTTCTCTGGTAATTGCTATGTGGTACGATCCAAAATTTGAGAACAAAAAACTTCAAATAAATTCAGATACATATATGCATGTTATTGAAGCCAAATAAATCTCAAAAGATTTTCCTTAAAGGATCAAACTTGCTTAGTAACTTAATTAATTCTTGAAGAATTATCTATATCTGAGACTTTTTTCAGTGTGGAGAAAAAAATACATTTCATCTATATGGTAATCCACTCAACCAAAGAATAGTTATTTGTTGCCCTAAATACTTGCTGAATAAGTTGAGATGGAGACTATATAGCATCAATCTCCTATATTTAATCCATATATTGTGCAATTTAAAATAGGAAATGTCAGGCAATAGATAAAAACAAAAGTAAAATGTAAAAGTGTATAATACCTATATATATTAAATAGACAATGAATTACCATACTTATTGCAACATTTGAATTACTGTACATTGCAAAAATTCTGCTACATCATAAAAACATTCCTTCTGAAGGTGAAATTTTAATTTGTTCTTAAATTCACCAATCGATTAATTTATGAGGTATGTTTTTGATTTTATCACGTAAATGATTGTAAACTTATGTACGAATATGAACTGGTCCCTTGTTATCAAAGGTAGCACATATGGATATCAAATTTCTTCTGCCCCATTGAATAATCATTTTCACGAGCATAGATGTTTAGAAATATTTCTTCCCTAGCTCAAACACAGATATAGCATGTGTAAAAGCAAAGGAAAGTTAGTGCTTCAAGAGCCTTAAAAAAATGGCCTGCATGATTCTTGTCTCGTTGCTCTTACCAAAAAACTTATTGCTTTCTTTTGTTTAAGAAAACTTCCCAAAGGTATATAATGATGGTGAATGTCCCCAAAAGATAGAAATTTTCTTAAAGAAAACTTGGAAAAACCTATGAAACACAAAGTCTTGTGATTGTCTCCTCCCCATATCCTCCAAAATCACTGTAAGTCTTTGAGAGGTATCTTTAATTTCTAGATTCTTTTGGAAGCCTCCTACATTTTCCTTTTTGGTCTCTATAAGAATGCTGAATGTAATAATGGCTAAGGGAATAAGATCCTCCCTCAAATATCACAAATGGTTAAGCTTTTTGTTTACATTTGCTTTGCAAATGTGGCTCAATTGAGCCTGAGGCTTTTATTTCAGCCTTCCTAGCATTACCGAATCATTATACTTGCAGATGCTGCAAGGGGAGTTTTGCTCTGTCATAATATTCGACTGCAAATGCACGCAGATGTAGGTGCCCCTTCTTTTCCTCCATGGAAAAAGTGAATTGGCACTTAAACATTCAAGCCTTAAACTTAAAGATAGCTTTGGTAATCTATTGAACCTTATTCATAGCTCCAGGCTTCCTGAATTTGATTTCCCATAATAGATTTTAAATTTTTTTGACTGAAAATAGGAGAGATAAAATAAGTTTAATACCTTTAAAAGTTTATTGCAAATCATACAATGTTAACCACATCCCCTATGAGACTCATAACATTCTTGGTAGTGGCACCATTTACACTATACTTTCTATTAAACCAGACTTTTTGCAAGAGAGTCTGGGCTCTCAGGAGCATACGGAAGGCTACATGTGCACCACAGATGTTGCCTAAATATTCAAGTGGTGAATGACAGAGTAAAGACAGCTGTGGCTCTCACAAAAACCTTTAGAATGTTGAATAGGTGGACATGCATGGAAGTAGGCCAATGGCATCCATGTTTTATTTTCAACCAAATTCAGCGAATAAATCAGTTCTCAAGTACAGTAGAGGCAGTCATCATCAAATTATCCATCTTGACAGTTCCTTTAATCATAATGGGAAATACCCTGGAATCTTTACTATTCCTCTCTTGAATAATAAATTTGCTTAATTTTGAATAATAAAACTGTAATTTAATACCATTAGCAAAAAAATAAAGACAAAATATTTAAAAACAAAAAGCATATGAAAAAATAGGATGCAGAGGGATTGGAACCAGTGACAAAAAGATAGGCCTTGAAGGTGTTAACCACTGGTCTGACTGGGGTAATCTTTTACCAAGTTATCATTATTGCTGTTAATAGGTTCTTCTGAAACTATTAATTACTTGACCTCATTTTTAAGTTAAGGAGTAAGATATGTTCCACACAAAAAAATAGTATGTAATTTACAGGCAAAGGCTCATGGTTTCCCCTTCTTTGGTTTTGAAAAATAATCTTGTCTCATAACATAATCCCTTTAAAATTCTTACGTGCAAAAAATTCATTTATAATTCCCAATTTTTTCTCACTACCCTCAATCTGCATTAATGCATTTATTTCCCTGAAAATTTTCCCATAGATGAAAAAACAATATTTGCTGGTCTGGGAGATGAAACTGACTTTGCATCTGGAAAGACAACCTTTACATGGCTGAGAGATGGAAATCCCTTTGATCCTGAGGAGAGGTTCAAAGTTCTTTTCAAGGTATATTTGAAGATAATTTGATTGTTTATCATGGGTATCGGAAATAATGTGCCTGAAGCATAAGCTGTTTTACTCTTTGGAAAACCTTATGAATGTTTAATGCTGAAATATAATTTTTGGAAAAACTATCTTTCTCACTGAACATCAATTTTCTCTTCGGGGTGAATGTGGCTACCTGTCTAATGTAAGAGTCATTTTGGATCACATGAGAGGACCAAAATTCCCAGAGGATGCATCATGTAGCACTTTTCCCTCAATTTGAGCATGGAAATCCAATTATTCACTAAAACTAAAGCTGCAAAGGGTATTAAAAGTGATGCAGTGGGGTAAGGGTTTTAAAAATGGTTTGGATGAATCACCTGGAGTCAGAGTAGTTTAAAATACTGTCCCACACAGCAGTTTATTTTAATTGATACTCCCTCTCGTTGGCTTCGTAATAGCTCCCCAAGTTGATCTTTTTTCAATGTTCAAGAGTAGTGATTCTAGGTCAATTTTAATTTATTGTTATATGGCTACATGAAGTTGTAAAATTACTTAAAATGGGACATAGAATATGTTGCTTATAAATATGAATTTAAGTGCCAATCTTCTGCCCTGATTTGATATGATTCAGGTATCTCTTAAATATGTTGTTTCTTCTGAAATTGATATGAAATTTCTTCTGCACAGGATGAGGAAGACTCTCTGGCTTTAGTGTTCCAGCATGTTAAACCTGAAGATGCTGGTTTGTATACCTGTGTTGCCCAAACCTCTTCTGGGAAGATATCTTGCAGTGCAGAGCTTACTGTTAAAGGTAAATAAAATTGTTTTTCAAATCACAATGCTTTCTTCTGTGGCTTAGCTTTTAGAGTAAAAAGCTGTAATGGGGAGAGACAAAGTTCAAAGTTTTCACAACTGAAATTTTCAGTATCCATTAATTTTTTGGTGACTTCTATGAATGTTTTTTTATGAACCTAGCATTTCACTTGTACTTATCAAATACTGTGCAAACTACTCTCTGTTAAAAAAGTCAAGATTCTCAAGTTTCATGAGATATATCTTCCATTTGAGACAACTAGTTTTAATGCAGTGAAATGAATCATCTTGTTAGATAGCTTGTTCATTTCTACAATTTTTTTTCATCTATCGAAATTTTTTAATGACTGAAGATGAATGTTTACTTTATTTTTTGTGGCTAAAGAGCTGGATTTTTACTCTTAAAATCCTGTGGCCCAACTTGTGTGCTTATTATTCTGTTGAATGTCATTGTATAAGCTTTCATTTTCTATGTAGGGAAGCTGCTGGCATTCTTAACAGCTTACAGAAAACTATTTATTTTTATGAAAACATTTGTACAAATTGTTATGAAAATTGTAAAACTCTGCTAGCTTTGAAATGAAAGATTAAATGAAAACTTGAGTTGAACCATTGTGGGCTTTGGCATTGCAGCTACGGATATTTAGAATTATATTGTTAACCAGTATCATCAACAATGTTATATACATATTTTTCTACCTCTCACTTTATATGTATTGCTTTGAAGAGTAAACTTTTACTCCCATAGGTTCGGTTAAACAGCTGATGAAAGAACCTGAGATACCTAAAATTACTACAGAAATGAAAACTGCAGAGGTAAATGTAGGTGGTTCCGCCATGTTAGAACTCAAGGCTTCTGGATACCCCAAGCCTGAAGTAAAATGGTATGTTGAAATTTATTTTGGTTTTTAAGTAGAAAAATTCCCCATTTTGCTTAAATTTACTTTTAGTTAGGTATGTTAATTTGTGTATTTTCATTCATTCTAAATATTTTTTTTCGATATTTACTTACAATTTGCAATTCAAAACTCTAATACAAAGCATGAAAGTATCATGTACTAATGAAATCCTGAAAATATATGTTGCCACATTGTCAGTTTTAGTGATGTCATAACTAACTTCATTCAAGAGGTTTCACAGTGTGCAGAATTTGGCATTGATCATGTTGAGCCAAGAAAGAAGCATCCCAGAAGGTCACAGTTTGTGAATGTGAGTTTCAGTAGAACCCCCATTGAACCTACAGTTGCGAACACATTTATTCTTAAACTACTCGCTGTAGTAGAAGTAAGAGATTCCTTTGTGCTTTTACCTCCTTCCCATTATAGGGATAGGAAGGAGAAGAGGGAGATTGGGACTACCTGGGTAAGATTGAGCTTACTTTGCTTTTCTTGAATGATTATCATAGGGGGTGAAAGCCTGGAAAATCTCTTGGTGCTAACCATAGTCTCATCTAGAATTCTTCTTGAATTTTCAATTGTGTGGAATACGAGGATATTGTGTGTGTTCTCCTCCCCTATTCCAAGGCATGTTGTCTCAATTCAGCACCCCATTCACACACTGTCCCAAGTGGCTCTTTCTTAAAAACCATTGTAAACAGAAGCTACTTGGAATCTGTCCAACGAACCTCCTGTGACTTATCATCACTTCTTGGTGCACCACCTTTATTATTTTTTTTCCTTTTATTTTCATGAAATTTGTTCCCTCCTGGTGAGAAAGTTACTTCGAGTTTAGTTAAAATAATTTTTTTTAAGTGCCACTTTTCTACGTTTCACAGTTTCCTGAAAAAGAAAAAAATTAGCAAACAGCAAAGAAATGTTAACAACTTTTTATAAAACCATAAATAGATTTTTCCAATCACTCCATGCTAATGTTTCTAGATGATAGAATATTGTCAAATAGACTACTAGATCATAAAAATTTCTATAGTAAATATAAAATGGTAGCTAACTCTACCACCCAAGTGGATGATGGCCAGTAACAAAGGGAGGCGATTCTTTAATGATGGTGATTTGGTGTTAAAGTTGCTTTGCTGCTTGAACTGTGGAAGATTATTTGTAGAGAACACTGGGGGATGGGAGTTTTAGGTGTATCTCGGCCTTCATGATGCCACCGAAAATGAGAGAGCTTGGTCAGACCAACCTTGAGACTGATGTAACTGAACATAAGGGAAACAGACGCTGATAACTTCAAAATTCATCACCTGTGCCACACATGTTCAGTAGCAGCAGGGGTTAGTAAAAGAGTTTCATTTTTAGTATTCATTACACCTGGGGGATCCTGGAGTAGGGTTTTCAAATCATCATCAACTTTCTGCATGGAAAACATTTGCGAGGAGGTGGTGGTGGTCGGAGGTGATAACTTCTTTTGGGAGGGTCTGCAAACAACATGAATAATAAAATACATAGAACATGATCAAAATTGTATTTTATCTTATTCTATGATTTTTTTGTGAATGTACTTTCTTTAGAGCATATTTCAAAATAAGGCAGTTTCATTGAAATTATAATCTTTTTTCAATCTTGGTCTTCATTCTTCATCAACTTCTTCAGTTCTATGTGAAATGTGGCGGCGGCTTCTTCCTTGGAGATGCCTACAACCTTTCCATAATTTTTCTATATTTCCAATTATGCCTTTTCTTGAATCTGTACAACCATTGCCTATTTTCCGCGAACAGCTTGGTTTCCTTCTTTTCAGTGTATTACTTTTTAATCTCCATATAAGCTTGAGGCTTTCTGATGTAACCAATTACTGTCAACAACTTTTCTTTTTCTGTTCATATCTTCACCCATTCAAGCCTCCATTTAACTTTCTTTGGCTATAGGATTCACCTCTGTATCATTCACAGCCAATATCTCACACATCTTCTTCCATTTAAAATGATATCTCTGAGCAAACTGCAGAAAACTGCTACCACAGTTGCATCAGTCATACTATACTTAAAGAGAAATTCTAAGTCAGCTTGTAAAATGTAATGTGCTGTCCCAAACAATGAATTTACTGAGGCACTTTACCGAATGAGGCACCTTACCGATTGTAATAATATTTTGGAGATACAACCAAGAAATGAGATTTTCTTTTGGAATTCATGACCAATCAAAGAAAAAAATACCATAAGTAATAAGTACTATATTAAGTATCAGGTTTATACATGGTTATATAAGAAGGTCACACATTGTAAAAGTTGCATGCATAATTGGCAAGAGGATATGTGTGTAGTAAAAAGTAAATCAGTACAAAAAAATGTACTATAGAAGCAGTATAGATTTAATGCCTGAATGCTGCCTGAACAAATCAGACATTACAATCATGTCAAACTGAGGATTTTTTATTCTTGAAGAAATTCAAATTTTGTTGGAAAATTTGAGCCAGTTCATTGTCTGATGCACAGAGAAGAGAAATGTTTTTAAATATTAATTAATTGTTTATTTTAAAATATATTAAAATCCATGTCAAATGAAAATTGTCTTTTGGCCTTGAATTACCTATGGGAGATTCATGCCTTCTTTATTTTGTTTCATATAGGTACAAGGAGAATGGGGAAGAGGTTTCAGCTGGTGGAAGGTACCGTTTCCTTTATGAAGATGAAGAGAGCATAGCGTTAGTAATAAAGGGTGTAACTGTAGAAGATGCTGGAAAATACAAAATTGTGGCTAAAAATGATATCGGAGAAGATGTCTCTCACATTGAGCTCTCAGTAAAATGTGAGTAATCCTACTATATAAGCCTGGTTTGCTTTAATTAGGTACACTTTATCAATTTTCAAAAAAATACCTTCCGGTTTTTACTAGCTCAATACTATTTTCATTGATAAATTCTTGGCAATATAATAATCATTATGATTTTTATTATTTTATTTTATGTCTATTCTATTCCATGTTTTTAGCTCCACCAAAAATTACAACCAAGGTGACAGACATGACATGCAAAATTCAAGAAACATTAGAAATGACAATTGAAGTTGAAGGGACCCCAGCACCTGATGTAAAATGGTATGTCAAATATTTTTTTTTATTTCTGGCCATGCTATTTTAAGATAGTGAAATGAACAATAATAAGCATTAAGTTAAAACAATGGCAGCCCTGAATTTAAGATAAAATTGGTAATTTTAAATCAATTGTAATATTTCAGGTACAAAGATGGACAACTTGTTTCTGCTTCGGCTACAGTAAAGATTGGTTCTAAGAAGGGTTATACATCTCAAAGCATGAGTCATTCTTTAACCCTTACTTCCTCCAAGCTTGAAGATGCTGGCTCATACTCAGTAGTTGCCACAAATGACCTCAGCCAGAGTTCAATATTCTGGAAGTTAACAGTAACGTCACCTCCAAAATTCTTACGCACCCCTACTCCTGAGACTATTATTGGAGAAGGAGAATCTGTTACCCTTGAGGCTCGAGTGGAAGGCTATCCAGCTCCTAAAGTGAAGTGGTAAGTGATTGTATGAACTGAGAGTTCCACTTTCGTGGTGAGGATGTGAATTTATTTTGCTAATGTTCTTCACATAAATTGAGTAGAAATGGCATTGTCAAAATCTCAAGTAAGCCATCCTTATGGCTAATGAATGTTTGGTTTTGTAGATATGCATTGCGGCAATCGGTGCAAAGAATTATCACGTTCAGTTCTGGTATAATGGGATGACTTTTAACTGTTATCATTCATCATGTCATATTAATGATCACATTATGAAGCATCATTAGGATGTCAATTTATGTAAATTCATTTAAGTTTCTGCCATAAGTACATTCCTTGTCATTTTATTATTCATCAGCGTTATTTTGGTTGTGCCGCAGGCTAAAAGACCAAAAAGAAATCTCACCCGATGGAAAGAAAATAAAAGTAAACGATGAAGGAATAATTCATACCATCACCATCTGCGGATCATCTAGAGATGATGCTGGCCTTTATACTTGTGTGGCTACCAACGAGCATGGATCAGAAGAAGCCTCTGGGAGAATCCGTGTCCGTTGCCCTCCTAAGTTCAACCTGGGATTGCCAAAAGAAGCTAAGGCAAATGAGGGTGATGTGGATGTGGAGTTTGTAGTAAACGTCGAGGCTTACCCAAAGCCAAGTATCAAATGGTGGGTTTTTTGACCTCCTCAATTGTAATAAGACTTATTGGATTTTGTAAGGGAAGATACGTACTTTTCCAGTTAAAATAACTATAATCCTTTATTTGTTCAAAGATCTCATTATGAAAAGAGGATACTAGACATGTCAATGGTACATAAAACTTCATCTGTCTAAAATAGGCTTACAATGAACTTTAGATAAGACACAATTGAAAAAATGGGATAGAAGGTGAAATATAAATACATTACATACTACACATTTCATATAAGACTGAGAATACCAATGATCCCTGTTTTGAAAATCATTCATAGGGTCGAACAGGACATCTTAGTATTTTCCTTGGTGTGTTTTTAAACATAGACATATTTTCAACATTTTTAATTACCTACATTGTTTCAATTCTATAACTCATTTGAATTTTTAAATGTAAATTTTAAAGTTCATAGATCAATTTAAAAGCAGATGAGTTTGATATATATTTTTAAATCGATTTTAATTAAGTATATTTACTGCTTAAAGCTTTTTACCTACATATTTTAATAATTTTTTAAAGATTTTATGTTTTTACTTTTGAAAACAAGTGAGTGGGTTTGAGAATTGTATTGATGATTCATTCAGTCAAAGTTATTGCCATATAAATAAAATTTGGAATTCCATAGGTCACAATGTTAAGATTGATTGCTGATTTTCACCTTTAGGTTTCTGGATGAAGTTGAAATCACCGAGAAAAAAACAGAATACACAAGAATTGAAGAAGGAGATAACTTCAAACTCATAATACGTGAAGTCAAAACTGAAATGTCTGGAAAATATTCTTGCAAAGTCTTTAATGACTTGGGATCAAGTGAATCCAGCTGCACCTTTTCTGTTATGTGTGAGTTGAGTTTTACATCTTTTGCAATCATATTTTGTTTTAAAATTTATTAGAAGTTTACATTAATCATTTTTTTATAATTTTAAAAGTTATTTTATGTTCTAGTTTTCATAATGAATTTAGTAGCATGTCATGTATTTATTATATAAATAATTTTTTCAGGCAAACCAAGATTTCCCAAAGGTCTTAATGATAAGGTTGTCGATGAAGGTGATAGCCTTACTCTAACCATTGAGTGTTATGCCAACCCAGAACCTGAAGTGAAATGGTAAAAATTTACTTCCTCATAAAAAGTCTTTAAATGCAGTCAACACTGTTGCATATCCTTGTAATATATCACACTAAAACAACTTTTGCAACAGCACATCGAAAGTTTGATAGAGGAATTACATATAAATGTAGCTCCCTGTTCCGGTTCATTTTAAATAACATGAGAATATATTTACAAAATGTTAGCATAATCCATTATTTTTTGCTACATATTTGTTCTTATTGTCTCGCATTAATCAATTCTTTACATTCTTTATGCCCCATTCAAAATTTTAAAAGTATCTGAATTACTTTTTTGCAGTCAGCCAAATCTTTTAAATTCATTCAGATTTTGAAAATATTTTACGTTTCTGTCATCTTTCAGTACTGAATTCACGTCTTCATCTTATATACTGACAGTATCATCACCTGTATTGTTAGCCACTGACTCTCATTCAATCCAAATTGGAAGATCATCATCAAAAGTTGCCAACCGTTCAGCATCTGAATTAGTACTACCCATCACATCCTAAAACTCTATAAGTCCACGTGTTAAATACATTTGAGTGGATTATGAGTCAAATGAAACCCTTTCAGGCACCAATAATAAAAACAACTATAGTGCTAGGTGAAATTATTCCTAACTATGTTGATTCTGGAGTAGTTCCTATGTTGACAGTGAGAGCTCTACACTCTGTGGTTCCTCTTAAGGCAACAGTTTCTTCATCCATATGGTTCCCATTTTTGGCCTTTATCAATTAGATAACTTAATAATGTTAACAGTATGACTTGGTTTATAAAGGTTTGCTAACACTGGTTACTGATTGCCATTGTAACTAGCTATTGCTATTTTCTCGACTCCTTTAAAATTTCCTATGACATCAAGTGAATAAATGCTATTCTAATAAAATAAATGCTATTATTGCATTTTGCCTACCTTTTTTAAAATATATTTTAGACTTTGAGGTCATATGTACTCAATCTGTTAGTCAAACATATACTTGATGTTCACAGCTGTCTAATTCTTAAATTTCATAATCTTCACTACATATATACTTAAATGAATACATTGTCATTAATGCAACTAATCCTTTATGTAGGTACAAGGACAATGAAGAAATTAAAGTGGATACAAGGATTCACATAAAACGAGAAGGCTCAGATAAATATAATCTTACCATTGATATTGTGAAAAAAGGTGATTCTGGGGAGTATGAAGTCCGTGCAAAAAATAACATGGGTGAAGTCAACACTCGTAGTAAACTGAATGTTAACTGTAAGTATTTTTATCCATTTGCATTTTTTTCCAACAGCATAACTCACAGTTCTGATTCAGTTGTTAGAGCCACATAAATATTTACTCATAATTAAGGATTTATGAGAACTATTTCCTCCGTATAATCTTCTAATAATCACAATAATGTTTCATACTGTTTTAAACCATATATTTAACCTCATATAAATAAAGGTTGCTTTTTATAGAAGTCTGACACATCTTAGTTCAATTTAAGTGCTCGTAAAAGTTATTAAAAATGCTATGCCATCCATTTAAATAATAATTGATCTTTTCCCATCTACTTATATTGAAGACTACTTAATTTAGCATAATGCACGTCATTCATTCAATGATCATTAATTTTCCTCTTTTCTCGCTTTCTGTAAATATATAAATGAACTCTGCCCATGGAATTATATTATTTTTTCTTTTTGTCAGTGATATTTTCAATGGGTAATAGTGTTCTACATCTGAATTTTGCCTAATTATTATCAATTTTTCAATCAATTAAAAATTAATCATTTAAATTATCTATTAAATTTTTAATAATTTCACTGGGTATCTACTCGGTGTACTTTAAGTCATTGGGCACCAAGGTATTTTTTTTTTACTTTTGGTGATTCTAATTCATTGGACTTTAATGGATCTCCTGTAGAGTCAGCATTCTGAGTAAGAATAGTAAGTAAAAATTCGTTTTGGTCCTGTTGGATTTTTGTTGAAATTTTTGGAGTTTTTTGACCATCTGTTGAAGTGTGTCATTTTATAAATTTCATAAAGATCCACTTGTTCAATTTTTCCTCTCTTAAACAACATCCTTTTCCCCACTACCTACTACAGTGGTTTCATCAAGTTATTTGCATTGGCATGGAGAGAAATTTTAGTGTGCATACCAGAGTAACTCATGAAATATTATTAATAAAAATTCAACAGTATACTCTGTGTGATTATATCAAATACTTCCCTTTAAATAATCATATTAGTCACTAAGAAATAAAATTTGAAAGATGAATAAAAAATTTAAATCTTTAAAATAAGTTTTTAATGGTAATAAAATTCCTATTTCATTTAATGATTAATGAATTCACTTCACATGTGGATGAACCAGAATCTTCTAATTATAATCATGTATCATAAATTATAAGTTGACCTGATGGTATTTAAAAGCTTAAAATAAAACTTTTAGGAAAACTGTCTTCATTATATTTTTTTCTTAGTTATTATTTTTTAATTCATCAATATCCTGTGTGATCAGCCATCTGCCTGGTATAATATATTATCTAGTGGTTTTAACTGAAATATCAAAATGTCAAGCTGTTAAGTATTAATCAGAGGAATGCATCAAATACAGCATCAGTCAAGTAAAATAACTGTATCCAACATATTTGAAAAAGAAATTAAGTACAACTACTGCTTTTTAAGTTAGCCCCCTTAGTAGCCATCATATTACCTATACATATATAATATTATTGCCACTACAGATGAGTGATTAAATGCCTGGTCAGCTTATTGATTATGATACATATATGGTGTATTGTTGATATAGCATGCAAATAGTGTGAACAAATAAGTTTCCCATTAAAATTTTTAAAAATGGAATTTGTTCATTGTGATGTTTGAGAAGTGTTTTGTCTGTAATGAATGTTTGAAGCGTGACTGCATTGAATTATTCATTTTGTCCATCTGTGCATGGATTTCAAGTTGATTTGTAAATCCAATGTGAATAGTCCTTCCCTTCCATCTTAGATTAGTATATATAGTTAATAGTGGTAGTCAAAATTCAATAGTTAATCCAAATAGTTGATAGGTTATTCAAGAGTATGTTGATATAATATACTTTTTAGCTTTCCATAAACTTCAAAAACTTTGTCTAAGTATGCTTTACAATGAGCATAAGTACAAATATACACTTCTACCCATACACACATAAGCACTCTATATATCTTTAACTGCACCTTGCTGAGGTAGACTTATTGGCTTTAAGTTTGTGGACACTCAATGAACAGATGCAATCACATTTAAGACAAGCATATCCAAAAACTATCCCATGTATAACATACATCTCTGCTACAGCCTCAACACAAACAGATGATATTGAGGATGAGAAGCCTGCTGACAGTGTGGATGGGAAGAAAAAGAAGGTCATTGAAGAAGAAGAGTTTGAAATTGAAGAGGAGGAAAGTGTGGTAAGAATGAAGAGAAAGACTGATGAAGAAGATGAAAAGGAGAAGTTAGAAAAAGGCAAAGCAGACATAGTTAAGTTTGAATCCCAATCAATCGAGCAGGATCAGGTTCCACAAGAAAAAGGTAATCCTTGGTATGAATCACAGCCTGAAAATATAATGGACTTTGGTATTGTTGAACTCATGTTAGATCAATAGTTCATAACATGTACTGTTTTGTCTAATCATTATATGTTAAAAGTTAATAACCTATGCTTTGCTTTAAGGCAGTTAGAAAAGAGCTGGTTATAAATTATTTTACAGCTTAAGTAGACATACTACATTGTTGCAACATTGCTCACTCTTATCCTAACATCATATTGTAATGTAAATAGGAGTAGAAGTAACTAATCTAAGAAACCCCACATATCTCTTCATATTTTCATAGATATATTTATTCCTTAGTTATATCGGTTATTTATTTTATTTTCCACAAATCTTGCCTTCAAATGGTGAAATATGTCCAAATATTGTCTTTCTGAAAAATAATGTTAATTTAGGATTTATGTAAAATATCATTTATTAGTACTATACCTAGTGATTTACATAATCCAGTTCATTTATTTAAAACTTGGCATTTCATTACTTTATGTAATGCAATTTAAAATTTATCTATTTCTATCTATATATGTATGCCTCTATTTCTATCTGTATATGTATTTAGCTAGTATTTGGCTTCCATTCTTATATCAGTAGTTGAAGTCCATGATGATTTTGCCTTTAAGAAGAATTTTTAATTAGTGTTATAATAACATGGTGCATATCCAATAATTTTTATCATTGCCATATGCAATGCTTTTTAACCCATTGGCTGCAGGAAACGTATTTCTACGTCTGTTTGGAAAACATTCTTCCACATTTGACCATCGCTTGCTTGCCTTTCCCATTCCTCCTCCAGATTTTATGGCCGACCACTATAAGGGGACACTCGGAGGGTCTAAACTGGCACAACCCTAAGAGTAGGGAGTGCTACTTTCCATTTCCCTATGTTGTTTATACCATGAAAATTGTTCTTAGTAACCAGTTCATTTCTCAGGAATTGGTTTAAGTGTTAAAGTTCCTTCATTTGGTCATCCTTTCTTATTCTTCCCAAGAAGGATAAGAAAACGGTCATCCCAGATTATACAGGTCCACCACCTGCAAATCCATAGCCTGAGCTGCAAAGGAAAATATTCCCCTCACTTTTATCCCACACGTAGTTTTAGCATGGAAAACTGGTTACCACAGCTTAAGGGTTAATGCTAAACACAGGTTAAAATTTAATAACACACTTCCTGAAAATGCAAAATTTTATATTAGCATTTTCTTACAAAATATTTACATTGTGCTGTTCCATTAATATTTAAATGTAGTCAGGGATTCTATGCTATTTTTCGTTAAAGTATTCAACTTCTAAGAATTAAGGTTCTACTTGTATCTTCATTCAAACAATGAAGTTACACAGTTTGAATAGTTAAACAAGGTATTTAGGTGATAAATTTTTAAATTTCATTAAAAGACAAATGGACAACTGCAAAAATCGTTTACTTTTAGAGATTGGCTTATTTAGCTATAATTTTTTTTAAGTTATCAACATTTTAAATTAGGAAGGTACATTATTATATGAGCACATCTTGAAGATGAGATCCATTAGAGCAGAATGCTTTTGCAATAACTTAATGATGTTCTTTTGATTTAGTGTTGTGGAGGTACAGCTATATAAGAGAAACAAAATTGCCATTATTAATTAATACTTGATGATAATTATGTATTAATTAATAAATGTAAGACTGTATTATACCAAGTTGCACTAAATGGTGGCTGATTCTACCGATTTCAAGTTTGAAAATAATTGAATCATTCATTATTGTAATTGTGATAATGAAAGATTTTTTTCTTGCACGACTCCTTAAATAACATTTCTCAATAGATTTCACTAAAATGAAAGATTTTTCTCAGTTTATGACAGATAAATAGTAGCTTATGAAACAGTCTATTCTTATAAGAAATCTCTTCAGGTCTAGCTCTGCTTATATATAAAGCTCTTTAAATATTTCATCCCACTGTGCATAAAAAAATCTCAATCATAAAATTTTCAGTAAAGCTGAAAATTTGTAAAGTACATAAATGGCACTGTGAGCAAGATGTATATAACTTCTTTGGATACTTAAGTGCATAATTTATTTACTAGTGAATAATGATCAAACATACACCCATCATCCTTTACTTTTCATTTCATATTTATTTAATATTTTTGGTCATTGCTGATTGTTTTCATAATTTCAAATCTCACGTGAATGGTTTGATTTGATCACAACATTAAAATAATATTATTAGAATGTCCATACTTACCTCATGCCAGTACAACTTCACTAACACAATACCAACAGCGGCACAAATATTTACCTTATCATAAATTTGTTTACCAATGTGAATTCATGTCCATGCCTACATACTTCATTGACACTAAAACATTATTACTCTAGGTTCATCAGACTTGTTAAGTCCACAATCCATGGAAAAGCGGGACTTGGAATCATCACCCACCAAAGTGACAGAAACTGAAATTGAAAAGGCAACTAAAGGGCAAGAGAATGAGATTGATGTCATGCAAGAGGGTGTTTTGGTGGAGGAGCCCATATCACCTGCTGATATGACTCATTTGGGCTCCCCATTGGCTAAGCCAGCCACTTCCATGAGTGGCGTCTCTATTGTTTCTCTCTCTGAATCAGAGGATGATGCACAGCAAACGCCAACTGGTGACAAATTTGACATTACTGATGGACCTTCAAAGCAAAGAGGGAAAATCATAGAGATGGGGATTGCTGAAGAGGGAGAGCACAAAGAAGAATCACCAGTAATCAATGGGGAGGAAAAATCTTCCAGCAAGGCGAGAATTTTGGAAATGGGTGAATCCATTGATGTGCCTGGAAAGGTTGATGGGGTTGAAGAGAATTATATTTCAGCTCAATCAAAGAAAGCTCTGAGGAAAGATAGTGCCAAGGCAGGCATTTTAGACGATGGCTCCATTGCTTCACCAGGTGAGGAGGACGTGTCAGTCACACCTAAAAAAGTATTTTTCAAGGAAATAGCTGAGGAAGTTGAAATTAAAGAAGCTGCTGCATCTTTTGTTAATGAGGAAAATGTTTCAGCTGAGCCTTCCACGGCATTGACCAAAGAAAAGGTGAAGAAAGACATGCAGGATGAGAGTGCTATTGCTACACCTGTGGCAGAGGATGCATTAAATAAATCTAAGAAAGGATTAAAGAAAGATAAGGGTGAGGAAGGAAAGGTGGATGAAGCTAGTGTTACTTCCCCCGAGGATGTGATGTCATCTCCAAAAAGGGCTCTTGTGGTGGAAAAGGGAGATGCTGGAGAGGAGCATCATGGTAAGGGGGCTTGTATAACAACTGAAGATGGTAACAAGGCACAGAAAGGTGGTCAACTGGAAAAAGGAAACCTGAAGAAGATGGATGGCATGGATGGAGAGGAAGATGAAGAAGTGGAAGCTCTTCTTAGGAGAGTCCAGAAGCAGAGGAGTGTTCTTGAGGAAATACTAGACAAAGAAAATGGACGGAAACAGGAAGGTAAGCTTGGAATTTTGGTTAAAAAAATAAAATAACATGCATAATCTAATGTTGTATGTACTATTATTTCCAAAATCATGACAATAGATATTTGTCGCCTGATTCACGATTAATGAAGGAAATTTGCCATTCGGCATTTTAACTTAAAATGTCATTGTGTGTGTAGATATGGAGAAATTTCATGTATTTTATTTGCAAAACTATTAATGTAGATGTTGAAAAATTGCTCGCATTATATATAAAAAATTAGGCAGGCTCCTATTAAATTTAAATATTTAATCCCTTTTTAATAGAATTTTCATTTTGAAAACCATGCTTTTTTTGTGGAAGTTGTTGAATTTATTTTTGTAATATTTTTGCGTTAAAGTGAAGAAAAACTGAATCACTAGCTACTGTTTAACAGTGTTAATTGTGCTTAAAATGTATAATGACTACCTGTAAAGTTGCAGTTTTGTATATTGGACCTCAAAAATTAAATTATTCCTTTTACTTTTTTTTGCTTAAAAATCCTGTAGTGCCATTCGAACTTCATTATTTCACGAAGTAATCAAGGTTGCTTCTTTTGTATATATTTTGAACACTATTATGTTTTATTAATTTTGCTGCTTCTTATTATTTTCAGTGGGTTTGCGCTAATCAAGAGTCTTTTACATATTTATTTTTGTGTAATATTTTAAAACAATTTCCATTGCTTTGGTAAATGTCAGTATAGCACTCATTTTTACATGAACAATGAACTGTGACAACCCGCTTAACAGGACACAAAAGAGGATATACACATGTTCTTGAATGTTTTTGTTTTAATGTTTAACTAACATATTTTGCTAGATATTTTATTGCTTTGAGTACTAACTGATTCTAACATTTATTTATGCATGCTGTCCATTAATGTACCTATCTACTTGGTCATTGTCACAATATGAAGCCATTACAGCTCTGGTCCTCAGGACATGTGGTTTTCTGGTGAGTACATAAATAGATACAATGTGCCCAAATAATTAGTTGTATGCCTGCTAAAAAATGCATACAGTTCTATACAAAAGTCTTTTTGATGAAAATAAGTCCAGTCTGCCAATGGCTGAGAAACTTGCACCATTATCTGCAGAGTCCTGCGTGGACAGTTTTAACTGTTTCAGTTGTTCTCAAACCTTAACAAGATTGTCGTAAAATTAATATTCCCAATTTCAAGGGCAATATTTCTTTTAAATATACAGTAGTAATAGTCTAATTGGTTAATATTAGCATTTTGTTTTAACTGGATCACTTTTCCACTCCACAGAGGCATGGATTATAGTTCATAACCCAAGTGTCTATCTTATTTCCTCTTTCATCTATAAAAGTATTTCCATGCTGCGCCTTTCTCAGTTTTTGGCATATTTCAATAATAATGTTAATTTCTTTAAATTATGTTGTGTATTATTCTATTTATTTTTTGTATTAATTAATTTGTTTGTTTCCAAATCATGACTACAGTTGCTCCAGAAATAATTAGCTCCAATATGACTGATAGCTCTACGTATGAATCTCTAAGCAAAGTTTTTGAACTTAAGGCTACTGGTTTACCTAGACCTGAAGTAAAATGGTAAGCGCTATAAGTAAGGTATTACAATATATAATCTAAATTTTATTGTGTTTATATGGCAATGCCATTAATGGATATGGTGTAAAGTTTCTTTGGAAAATTATAACATAAGGCATTTATGCCAAATCTGCTGTTAGCTAGTCTTTCTCTACTGAGTGCAGCACAGTGGTTTTTCCTTGCATTAGTCCTTACAGTGCTATTATTTCCCTTTGAATGTGACAGGGTTTTGGCTCCCATTTCCATGTTCCATGTCATTATAATAAGAGCATATAAATTACGTTGTTTTATGTCGAATTCTGGGACCACTTAGTGATCATAAGAAAAGCATGCTGAGTGGTTGGGAGGTGCCCATACTTGGGCTCATGTGATTAGCTACATGAATCATATATGTATGTACAAATATGTTTGATCATTAAGTCCCTCATGATTTACTAATGTAATTAGCTTTTAATCATTAGCTTATTTAAATGATCAGCCTTATTCAAAATTGTATTCTCATTACAATCTAGCTTCAACTTACCTGATTACCCACCTCTCATTCACAGGTATTTTAGTGTCTTTAAATTTTCTTGTTTCTCCATTTAGTTTTCAGTTAGAATTGCCATGCACATTCATTTTCTCAATTTCTCAACCGACTTGATGAGTATGTTGAGAAATCAAAGTCATAATATGCTCTGAAATATTAATTTATGTGCCAAATAATAGTAAAACCTAATTAATACTTCCTATCATTCCTCCGCAACATATTTTGTGTTCTATAATCTGTGAATCTTGATGAGAAAAATAGATTGTACATAAGCTTCAAGAAATTACAAAAATGAAACAAATATATTTCTTATGAGAAAATCTAAGAACTTAGATTTCTAGACCTAACCCTTTTGTTTTCAATTTCTTATAAATTGTGACTGACTTTAAAATTATTTTTTTCATTATATAAAAATTGTGTATTGTCTGATATTTCAATTATACAACTTTTTATTCATGTAGAAGGTTACTATACACAATCGTAACTAGCGCTTGATTGGAGTCATTTGAGGAAGTTAGGTGTCAATAAATAACATTTGCTTTGGTGCTTATGCACCTATTCCAAAGTGAAATATGAATTCATTGGATAAATTTCATCATTAAAATGTTTTATATTTAATTAATCCATTGGGTTTAAAGAATAGCACATATGCAACTTAAATCTTTCTGTTGATATTTTCATTTGTTAGATCCACTAATAATTGAAATAAAAATTACCTATGCACAAATATTTAACAGATATTTTTTTCCTACCATGAGAGTGTACATTTCTATGATAAAATGCTGTCTATTTTTTGTAAAGGTTTAAAGATGGCGAGGAATTGAAGCCATCAAAAAGGATAATCATAAGTGATTCTGGTGAAGATTATAAACTTGAAATAAAAGATTTGTTGATGTCTGATGATGGAGAATACAAATGTGTTGTCAGCAATCGCCTTGGAGAAAAATCACTTCAAACCAAACTAAACTTGATATGTAAGTTCTCACTCATTTCTCTTCAAATCCATTTTTATTAATGAAGGGGCATCGGAAGAGATATTTTTTTTAATTTAGTATGAAAATTTGTGGAATATGACATTAAATTTGTAGTTGAATTCTATTTTTTTTAATTTGGCTTCAGCAACAAATATTTTCTCTATTCTTAAACCAACTCCATTGCTACTACATTTTTGAAGTTAGTGGGTTTGTTGTAGTAGAGAATAGGACATTCTTCCAAGAACGTTTATAATGCCACTTTCACTCCAGCATGAAAGAAGACTGCTCTAAATCAGGTCTTCTAAAAATTTTTCCACTTGCCACCACTTTTCTTGCAATACATTTTTCATGACCCCCTCTGCCTTTACTGTTAATTAATCATAGAGAAAGTTATTTTTTTTAATTATTTGGAATATATATAATTTTAACATTTATGCAAGACAAAATTAAATTTGCGTGCTAATGATATGGGTGTCCTTGTTTATTTTTTCTCCAACAAGTAATTCTTGGGTAAATATAAATATTCAAGAATGTAGAGCATCTTCAACATGTTTTAAAGTTTATCCATATTTTAACTTTATAATTTTCCAATGCTGAGAATGCTGCTTTGCATAAATATTTAGTACAAAATGTTAGAAAAAATACTTAAATGCAAAATGTATGTGAAAAGGTCATTTTGGAAATTGTTAGTAGTTATATTCTAACCAAGCCAAAATTCAAAACTTACATGCACGATTAGTGGTGATGCTGGAGAAATATTACAAAGGGCTTTTGCCCGTACGTACTGCAATGGTACATATTTCTGTGAAAGGAGGAGATAACAGTAATTTTAAATTCAAACATTATAATGCAATTCAATCCAAATATAGTAATTTTTACTTACATGCTGAGGAATGACAGTAAGAAAATATTATCTATTGTCTTTATTTTCCATAACTAAACTATTATGTTTCTCTTCGAGAAGATAACTTAGTATGTACAAAAACACTACAATTTGATAATATAAAATTGTATTGAATCTGAGTAGAGGTGTTTCTGGTGGAATGCCTCTGGTCATTGATCAACTCTTTCTATTAAAGAAATTACCTCTGTTAAAAAGTTAGAGATTTTTAAAGACATTGGGTTCAAACTGTGAAATAATATGATGCATTGCATTTATAATAAATGTCCAATTGCATGCTTCCCGCTCACCCCTCCTCGACCTTACATTGTTTCAGTCAACCAACTAATCTGTAAATTGTTCAGCTCCACGGGGGATGAATATACCCGATGTGGAAAATGATTTTCTACTGTTCATATGAGGATGATATGCTAAATTGTCAAAACCTAGGTAGTGTGAAAATAAAATTTGTGGTAAAAATCAAGTTTGTTTGCCTTGTATGATGAATCGTTTCCACCAAGTAACGCCTAATGCCAGATACTATAATCAAAGTCATCTATCTGATAAATTTTGGGTTAACTTGTACTTTCTTGAGCAATACTCAAAGTCACTATAATTCTGTCAGGACTTAAGCAATATGATAGCTGCCTACTTCAGGTTCTCATTCATTGAACACTTTTCTTTTGAAAACTGAGTGGTGGAACCCTGAAATTGCATATTACATTTTTATAATAGGAAGTAAACTAAAAATGTTATATACATACATGAGTGGCTTTAAATAGCATTAATTATTTTAAACTCACAACCTGACACATTGAAAATGTCATTTATGAAGCATCAATAAAAATCACTGGTTCCTTGTACAAAATTGAAAGTGTGGAATGAATCACTAAGTTTTATGCCATATCATCTTTGCAACTGACATCATTTTATTTCTTTCTTTCGATCACATTAGCTGTAAATGAATTCAGGAAGCCAAAAGTAACATGTGCAATGAAGGATGTAAAAGTAAAGAAAGGAGAAGAAGCTGTCCTAAGAGCCACCATTGTAGCTGATCCTGTACCAGATATCACATGGTTAGTATTTATATGTGGATGTGAAAGCAAACTTCTATCACCAATTCCCAGGCATACCAATTTTACTACTTAAATAAATGATTTATGTTCTCATTTTATTCCATTGTATTCAGCATGTTTCTATTTTATTATTTACCACCATAAGATTTATATATATATATATTTTTTATATTTGTATTATTTTATTATAAGCTTAAAAATAAATTAATTTCTCAAGTTGTAGAAGATTTATGGTCTAAAAGTGATAATATTTCTGGCATAGATAATGTTGTTGTAATTGGCTTAGCTCCCAAACCTTACAATGTACACCGCTTATGGTATCATTCAGTGTACATTGACTATTTTTAAAATAAAAATTTTCCATTTCAAAAAGGGAATCAATTTTAGAAAGTATTAGCTCACAGAGTCCATGTTTTATTACTATTGTTGTACTAGTCATTTGGTATGCATCCATTCTTGCTAGCATATGATAAAATTTACACCAGGCCACACACCCACCACTTTCATCATACTCATCCTACAGTAACCATGCCTTGACTTAAGCAATGTACAAAAAAAATTATTCCACAAATCTCTCAGGATTGGAACAATTTTATTGCAACATCAAGGTTTTATTTAAAAAAATTGATCTTGACTTTAAAAAAATCCATATTTTACAGAGAAATTGAACTTGCGACATCCAAATATTTTATCATATTTTAAACTTAAAAAAATATATTAATAACTTCCAGAAAAATTGTATTGCATATTAATTTTTTTAAATTATATAGGCCTTAATAAGTTAAATTAATCAATATGCATAGGCCGGTGCCTTATTCAAGGCTGTGATATCACAATCTCATTTATTTATTTATTTACCATTAATCTGAAAACAACCAAATTTTTGGTCTTTTACATTAGATTATAACCATAACAGGGACAATTACAACCACCCAATCCCTAAGTGGTGGATGAATACCCACCTAGGCAGAAATTGAACCCATGACCTTTGGATTGACAGGCGAGGATGTTAGTCTGCCACCACCGATCATTATTGTCAAGTCTCAAAAATGTTGAGTCCTTGCTGAATAAAACCCTGGAATGGGCAAAGGGGGCAGTTGTCCTCTCTTCCCCCATCAGATCCTAATGGATCAACAAAATTTTGCGAGAAAATTCAAAGCCAGAGAAAAGTTTGAAAATCAATAAATTCTCTGAAAAAGGAGTCAACCACCTTGTACCTGAATTATGTCATTTAACGTTCAAATAATAAATTTTTGGGGGATGTATGCAGTTCTGCAGCTCATCAAAGGTCTGAATAGACCAACAGCTGGCACCCCTTCGATTATTTTTTTGTATTGCTAAATGGTACGCACATGGAAAAAGTTCTTTGATTCTGTTTGGATCTGCAGATATGCCCATTATCGATGGAAGAGGGTGTGATACAATTGTGGCAAGAGCTATGTGGGCCAGACTGGGAGGCTAGAGAATGTCTGGATGCAAGAACAAAGGATGGCCAAGTATAAAAGGTCTATTTCAGGAATTGTAGAGCATATTATGTTGTGACTAGGACACATGATAGAATTAGTAAAAAAAATGGTTATGGTGAAGAAAGAGTTCTGTTTCATGTGCCTAATTCATGATTCATTAGAGAATCTGGAATGGCTAAACAGTTTCAACAGAAGCATCAGCTTCTGCCTGCCTGACATGTGACTACACTAGTGAAAAGTAAATGGCAAAACAGACTCTATGTAGGTCAGTGATGAAAAAAGAGAGAACATACAATGGTGCATTCCAGCAAACAAGCTAGCAACACTAGTCTATATATGAACCAATCTGGTAAATGGAATGATGAGGTGGGATAGTTGTCAACAGTTACTCCACTCCTGAAAGTTCCCACTGCAATATGAGAGGAGCATTGAGCCACAAAGTGCTCCAGTTTTGACTAATCTTGAAAGATACCTCAACATTAAGCTGCCTGAATGCCTTGAATTAACTGTTACCCCTTTGTCTTAGGTAATGCATTTATTTTTTTAAATTTACTCTGTAAACTAAAGTTTTCAGTTTCTCATTCACCCTGCAGGTATCATGGAGAGAAGAAGATTGAAGGTGAAGAAATAAAGGCTGAAGCTGAAATGGAAAAGGGACCTAAGGAAGTTGGTGATGGATTGAAAGAATGCACCTTTACACTTCGTGTGCCTAATGGAGAGCATTTTGACAGTGGAGTATATCGAATTAATGCCAAAAACAAATTTGGAGAGGGAGATTGTAGTGTAAGTTGGCACTATAATGCATTTTCTATAACTATTTTAAATAGTCTATTTATTGTTTCATTAATTTATAAATGGATTATGCTACAGGATGTCTACTATTACTGGAAATTCTGGAATTTTTTTCCACATTTTTTCTGGAAGTTTCAGTTACCTACTGAAAAAAATAGGATGAATTATTATTATTATTATTGCTAGCAAAATTATTAAATTTTTGAGAAATTTTTATATGTGAAATGTCAGCAGGTCATTCATTATTAATCCTTTGGCTGTGGGAAACATATTCTATGGATGTTAGGATGGTTACAGGGAAAACGTAATTAATTCATTTCTCAGTAATTGGTCTTGCTCGCAAGTGCTAATGTTCCTTCAACTGGTCACCCTTTCTTATTCTTCTCAGAAAAGGAAGAAAAAGGTCATTCGAAATTATAAGGGAATGGTACCGGCAAATTCATAGCATGTGCTGAGAAGGAAAATATTACCCTCACTTTTCTCCTGCACTCACAAAGTCGTAGCACAGGAAAACTGGCCTCCGCAGTTAAAGGGTTAATATGTATTTCTATCTGAAAGAAGAAACTAATTTTATCAATATTAAACCCTATTTTTCTTCCACACACTTTAATATACATTTTCAATATAAATAGTTTCACCTTTTAAGATATCATGGGGTACAATTTTTCATTTCGGTGGTATATTTGTCTAGTGTATTTGGGTGTATTTGTCTAGTGGTTAAAGCACTGGGCTTCTAACCTGTGGGGTCTGGTTCGATTCTGGGTGATGCCTCTGGGCACCCTCTGCTTCAAGGTCTGTGATCAGGCACCATATCTTCCTGGGAAACCACAGATGGCAAAGGGAAAGGAACAGGTCCCCATATCTTGATGTGTGAATTTCAGACATAGTTATTATTCTTAGAGGCCTTAGCATTTAACGAGTTCTACATTCACCCATCAAAACCAACCGTCAGGTTGATAACTGTGTTTGGTTGGTATATTTATAAAGTGCTAGCGTACATAATGAAGGAGGAGGGCTTAGGTGGGGAAGGAACAATGTTAGTCAGATGAGGTGTTTGGAGGTATTAGGCCAAGGGTTTAGTGAACCTTGAAATGTCAAACGGGGAATGATTGGGGAAGATATTGTTAGATTGTAGTGTGAAGTATAATGTTAAACTGTTCCATGGCATAAAGACTGGTGCCCTTTTGTTCTATGTATAATTGTATGGGGTCAAAATAGCTAAAATGTCCCTTCTCTAATAAGTGCTTGGTGAAATGGGACTTGTCAGTTTGAGAGCATATGAAAAAAACAAATGTTTGTTGATACTAATTTTGGTGTTTCTCCCCATTTGAATAATGTAAATGGTGTCATAATCCTTGAATTCAGTTGAAATAGCTTTCAGGATTATAGCTTATTATTTATAACTTTGAGAATATTTCAAGTACTAAGTTATCAAGGGTGCCCATTATAACTACAAATAGTCCAATAAAAAGAGTTAAACTGTGTAATTCTACCATTTGCATTTTTCCACTTACAGTCACATTTCAATGTGATACTGGAATTTTCCCAGGACTTGCACTGGAAATATTAAACTAAAATAAACTGGCATTTTGAAATTTCAAGTCAATAGACACCCTGTGCTAGCTCATTGCCTCAATAAATTTGTACAAAGATTTGCTCAAATATGATTTACCAGAATTTTTTCCATTATATTTAAAATTGGACAAAATGGTATGACTTCAGTGAGCAAAACAATTATGTACAAAACATTTTTTTTTGAGTTAATGCATGTCTATTTTATGATTGGTTTTGTAAAAAAATAGTATCAGCCATCCTTGGCTTGACATATCCTATCTTAATTACTGGCCTTTCATAATTACTGTGGAGTGTAAAGAAATGTCGCTTAATGGTTTCTTTCAAACAGCCATAACAATTTAAGATTCTATACCCAAACATAGTTCCCTATTTTATAGTAATTTTATGAATCCCCTCATAACCAAATAACATAGCATCATAATTAATATATCTCATTCAGCAATTTTTCTTTAACCCAAGCATTTCATTTTAGGCACGACTTGATATTCTTCTGGTACCTGAAATTGAAAGTATGAAAGATGTCACCACCATTCCATATGAAAATGTAACTTTCAAAGTGATCATATATGCCAACCCTGTAGCAAAAGTTGTCTGGTTAGTATGATATATGTAAGAAATATAATTAGTATATTATTATATTTTATTCAAGTCAATACCCTGCAAAACATTACCACCATTGGTCTCTATAAAGTTCTATTAAATAACTATCATTGTACAGATATCACTATAAAATCAGAGAGATTTCTGTACACTTATAGTGATTTTTTAGTTGGCCAGAAGGCACTACTAAACAGATGTCACTAAAGAGTAATGATATCTCTACATTCCATAATATTGGTGTCACTATCATGAATAGTGCTGAATTGGTTGTAATTAATAGTGGTCCAGGTTGGTATGCCTATTAACATCACTGATATCATAAAATCATATTCCTGCAAGTAGATGTTTTTTTCATTGATAGCCTCTAATTAACTATCCATTTTTGTTTCTTTTGCTTTTTCATTAGGTGATGTCACTGTCATAGTGATGCCAATACTAGACCAGTAGTGACATCACAAAAATATGGGTATTTGAGACCACTATGGCATGAGCATCACTATGATGTAATATCCATATTGTGGTAATATATAAGACAATGATTTACAAAAAACTTTGCGATCCACTTAATAAATTTATTCCTCAATTAGTTTCACTACACTGTAGCATCTTCAGGAAACTACAAGGAGTCAGTACCTACACCAAGGGTCTACAACCCAAGGGTCTGCATTTGGTCCTTTGTTATTTTTACTAATGATCAATGATCTACCAAGCAATGTAATTGCTGACTGTACCTTGTATTCTGATGATACTACCTTCATAAATAAATGTGGAAATCCTGAACAAGTACTTAAAGAGCAGAAAAATGTAAAACAACAAGCCAGCAACTGGTTCTCAGCTAATAAACTGCTATTAAACCATGGAAAAATTCAATATTTTTTGTGTGTCCTTAGAATTGTTGGTAAAGTTGAGAACTCAGGCTACTAGGGTTTAATATTGACTGCAAGCTTACCTGGAATTGTTATATAATCGATGTTAGGAAAAAACTTTCCAGGAATCTTTTCAAAATCAGAAAACTTAAAAATTTTATTCCTAAGGAGAATTTGAGGCTTGCCTATTTTTTGTTTTTTCAAAGTTACTTGAGCTATGACCTAACGGTCTGGGGGCAAGTGATACAAAATCTCTGCTTATATGCCAAAAAAAAGAAGTTAGGATCATAACTGGCTCTGGCCACCAGAATCACTGTCGTTCACTCTTTATCGAGTTAAGAGTAATGACTATGTTTAACCTCTATATGTATATCACTATTAAATTCATGTTTGAGAAAACTTAAATAAATTCACATTTAGAAGCAATATACACACCCACAACACACGATCAAAAAATACTTCTGACATAAGTTAGTGTAGATTGTTCAAAACCTTTAATCAGTCTGATAACCTTGTCCTAAAATTTTATAACAAACTTCCACTTACAGCATTCCAAACTAGCAGAATTATGTTTGAGAATATAATTGAGGATTGGCTGTTATCAAACCCGCTGTATGCTGTACATGAATACTTTTAAATCAATTTTTCAATATATATATATATATATAAATATATATATATATATATATATATATATAT
>LYUA01000424.1:686530-700763 GCA_002093875.1 Calopteryx splendens
TCGTGATGGCTAGCGCAGGCTGTCCAACCCTGAGGGTTGATATACTACATCAGTATTGGTTATCCATTAGTCCCAGGAAGAGCCATTCCCTCCCCTCCCATCACCCCCTGTTTCTTCCCCTGTCAACTCAATGTTAGCATCTAATGTCATTAATTTCTTTTCCTGACACACTAAGGTTATTTACTGACATAACTTATAAGCATGTAATTGAACTATGATGAATCTCCTAAAGCATTGCTCCTTATCAGTACAACTCAAATGAGTGACTCCATGTGCTGCTTTAATTGGCCTTCTGAGCAGTCTTTTTTTATGTTTTCTGCAGAAAGATTAATAAAAAGAAGCCAGTATGTAACATATTAGTAAAAAGTATTTAGAAAACATTGACTGAATTCCCATTACATAATGTAGTGTATGAAGACAGAAAAATATTCATCAAATCTTTGGGAGGAAGGGAGGTTGTTTGTTGGCCTTGATTTCTTACTCTGTGAGAGGGGGAAGGGTCATAAGTAGGTAGAATTAGGGGAGTGCTGGGTTCTCTGGAAAACCAACTCACAGTGCCCCTTAGAGCACTGACCATCAGAGGACCCCATTCTCCCATGATGTTGTTTTCTCTCTGCTGCTTATAATATGCTTTTGGATAGGAGATGGTGAGCACTGTCAGATAGCATTTGGAAGACTACTGCATTTCGAACTTCAAATGGTGCATGTAGTGTGATAATAATAGTCCAAAACAGCGTGTCTGCTTTTGCCAATACGAGTATTTTTTTTGCTCATTGCACAAAGTTTACTATGCATAATAGAAAATACTTAATGCCCCAAATATTCTAAAAGGTAGCAAAATGGAATTGGCATGAAATTCGATGATATTACAAGCTTTTAAACTTGATGATTTTTTTCTTCATAGTGATGATGCATGGAAACTGCAAGTAATTGATTAACACTGATTTTAAGCAAATGGCATCATTTTGTCATTTTTAAATACATATTCTGGAATCAACTTCCCCTCAATTACCGCAGATAATCAGTGTTCTACTTTACACAAAATTATTTACTTTATTCTAAATACTTTTGATGATAATTATATAGAAAATGTTGACAAGCTTTCTCACATTACCTTATGGAAAGTTGGATTTACCATGATTTTTAAAGCTTATCAAAGATTGCAGATGGAAATATTTATTACTTTTAGGTTCAAAGATGGCCATCCAGTCCGCCCAAGTCAAGCTGTTAACTTTGTAAACCAGCCTGGTGGCATTATAGGACTCCATATGGATGCAGTCAGACTTGAAGATGCTGGCCAATATACTGTCACTGTGGCAAACAGGCTTGGTGAAATTTCTGGCAAGGCCGAGGTCCAAGTTGAGGGTAATTATTCCTCTGATAATTTTGATTAGAAGTAATAAAAAAATATGTTTAATTAGACTGCTCAATATTAAAATATCATGTGATTTTATAAATATTTTAACGTTACAAATAGGCAGTAATCTTGAATGAATAATGGTTACAGCAAGGCCTTTACTATTGTGGCACTATGTCAAGGAAAATCCAGTTTTGCTGACTCCTAAATGAGAAAAACTCCAAATTATATTGATGGCGTCTTAAATTTTATTGTATTGAATGACAATCATATGCACTAACCAAATATCATCATTGTAATAACTCACTGCAAATATATTTTGAAACCTGCTGGCCTTAATTTTATTAGAAATTTGCTTAAAGAAATCTCCAGAGAAATATCCCCTAAAGATAAAGGTCCCTCACTTGAAAAGTTTCTGGTTGTATACCTACAGACACCAAAACATTAGGGTCATCATCATACCACTGAATGAACTCCACTATTAGTCTGCTTTCATTCATGAGAAATATTTTTTTACGGATTGTGTTAGTAATTTAAATATTTTATAATGTTGGCATTAACAATTTTCAGGTAACTTTTTGGTTAGGGCCAAAGCATTTTAACTTCATTATAATGTTGAAAGACAAACAGTATTTATAGTGAACAGAAGTTTCAGGAGACAAAAATAAAATAAAACTGTTATCCTATAAATGGGATGGGATGGTTGTTTTAGCTTTATTTGCTACTTCTGATTTGTTTACTGTCAGGGAAGCATGTCCATTTATAGTGTGACCTTATTTTCTGTAATTTATTATGAAATAAGTATTTCCAAGCCTTCATCTTCAATTGTTTAGGTGTACAAGAAACTCACCTTGTTGGCTGAACATTAAAATCTTTATCAAAACAAAAGAGGGTTAAAGAAGTGTTTTATTTCACTTCTTCCTACAATTATTACCTTGCTGAAAATGATGAAATTTAAGTAATTCATATTGAATAGAAATCTACTAGGTTTTTCAGGAATCCACGATGAGTTTGGAAATTTTTAATCACTGAAAGTAAAGTAATGCTGTTTTCAATTTTGCTCTGTACTTTCTGAGGAGAGATGGACAAATTTATAAGTTGTCACCAATGGCTAAAATAATTTCAATGTCCATGTATTGTTTTCTTTTTGTGCCTTTTAAATATATCTTAAAATAAATAGTAAATGTTGATTTTAATTCTTGATTTTAATTGACCCTGCATTGCCAGAGATGTTATCCCTAATATTTGTCAAGTACATCAAAAGTTCACTGAATAATGTATGTCTTAAATTACAACGTTGAACTAGGTTTTGGAATGAATCCATCTTATACTCATGACTGTAAGTGTTATCCTCCATGTAAATATGTGCTCCCATATAATTTTATACCATTTCAGCACGGGAAAAGAAACCATATTTCCAGTCCTTTTTGCAGCCAGTCAATGTTGTTGAAGGTTTTCCGGCGAAGTTGGAAATCAAAGTTCTTGGACATCCAAAACCAACTTTGAAATGGTAGGTCAAATTCAAATGATGAATAATTTTAAAAAATTTTTATCTTGCTTGATAAATATTATTATATTAATAATAATATTTATCAAGCAAGTGGCCCATTGCAGCTGCATAGCTAGAGGCCTCAGCAAAAAAAACAATTCTGAATTCCCTCTCCAAAGATTTATGGGTCTCCTAAAAAATCTTACTGTGTATGAAATTCACACATTCAGGGTAGGAGTGGCAAGGCCTTTGCCTGTTGTACCTTTTATTTTCCCATTAAGCTTTAGTAACCAGAATACATATCACACAATTGAATTTTTAGATGGTGCTGTCCAGGGTCATCACCTGTGACCCTCCCTCCAGTCAGTAGGCGAATACTCTACCTGCCATGCTAACATGTACCCTTGCAACATAATGTGAAAATTAAAGCTCCCTGTTCTGCTTGAAGAGTGCCCTTTTCTATTATGCTCAGATTAACAATTGTTAATGCTCAACTTCCTAGCATGTTCTTTCACATTCTCAGACACTTCTTACAGAATATCCAGTTTATGCCTGATTTTCTGTTTTTATTTTATTTTGATAATTTTAGAGAAATTTAAATCAATATTAAAATTAAATAATATCCTAGCTAAAGTTAGTTAACAGCTGCCATGTTATTTTATCTGTTTAAAAGAACTGCTCCCAATAGGAAAAAACAAAAACATTGTATAGTTCAGATTATTGCACATGCTTCTCTGATGATCATTTTTTTAAATGATTTTCTCATGCATTGATGACCAATTTACTTGCAAAACAAATTTTAATTAATATATTTACATAATATAAACATAAAAACTTAATTATGAATGAAACTTGGGAAAAACAACATAAAAATCAGGTCATTATCTTTATATACCATTGAGATTTTATATATAATCCTGGTTGAGGAATGTAAATTTCAAACATACATATATTAAATGTGTTAAAAATAGGGGTGCTCCTTGCTCAGGGCCCCCCTCCCAGAGACCCCACATTGCAGGGCCTTGTACCCCCTTGTTACGCTGCTGTTCCTTTGCTAGGGTATTGGATTAGTGGTAGGCATGATACTTATAAAAAGGGGAATGGAAAAATCACTTTATAACTATGAAGATTCAGAGAATTGATGCAACAAATGTAATAAAATAGTTTTGGCACCAAAAGCATTAAGAAAATGTATTCTTCAAGGCTTTATTTTCACTCTCCTACTTTAAAATCTCCAGTCTTATTACTGATGTGTTGCTATACCCCAGTAAGATGTCTAATGCAAGCAAGAGATTCCCTTCTTATTATATCTGAAATTACCAACCCAAAACCATTTCTATCTCATCTCTCCTTTCCAACTCTATACCTGTGAGGGTGATATTCATTTTTCAATAGAAGTCAAAATCACACTCAGGCCTGAAGAATCTGTTGCCTGCTTTTGTACTATGAGTTGTACATATAAATTATTTCCATAGTCATATTATTCCAAGTATTGTAACATGTAACACAAGCCAACTGTAAAAGTCACTTGTATTCCAGTGCAGGGCATAAATGTGTTTGCTGGACTGTAAAACTCAGTGATAGACCATAGTTCTAACATGAACCACAAATATTAGTCCAATCCCCATATAACTGTCATCATGACCTAGACTTGGCCTTGTTTCTGTTGGAATTTCCACTGTCAAATGACTCTTGGTAGAGTCACGCATGTCTTAGACTTTTCAATTAAGGCTGTTATAATAAATGTTACATCTCATGCATCATTACAACTTATGGAGAAGTATCATGTGCTAATTACTTTTTATAAAAACTCATTCAATTATTTATAAGTTGAACATTTCATCATCTTTCTTCCTTTGGTGAAAGTAGATGGTAAAACTCAAGATAATGAGCTTACATATAAAATAATGTTTACATAATTTTCTCACAGGACCCATAATGGGAAAGAGATTGTGCCTGATGGTGATAGAATTCGCATCAATGAAATGCCAGATGGCACTGTATGCTTATTAATTGACAAGACTCAGCCTGGAGATGCAGGAGAGTATGCTGTGGTTGCAAGCAACGAGAAGGGTGATACCACATCCAAAGCCAAACTGGATGTTGCTGGTAATTTATATCTATAATTAAACTTTACACTAAGTTAATATGGATAAGTGCTGGTCAGTGGGTAATGGGTCACTGAGTTATTGTTGATGAGCACTTTGATTCAGCATGTGGAAGGACTTCAAACAAGGAGAGCTGTGATGTAACTTAAAATAATATTTATTTATTCTGAAATCATTCAGAATCGATATTCGTAATCATCAGAATCTATAAAATTTAAAAGGATGCAAAAATGCAAGCACCACCACAAATGTGGAGAAAATATCATGTGCACTATTTTGAATTCAGATTAAATAGTGTTCCAGAGAGCAAAAATTCTTGATTTCCTATTAAATTGAATCCCTATTACAACTGTAATTTTTGGACTAAAATATGAACCCTAGTTTTTATGAGAAATATGTAGAATTATTCTTATCACCATGTATATTATTCCCCTCATTTTCAACATTCCCGCTTACTTGACCTCTACCCTCCTACTTTCCTCGTGACTGTCTTAGAGGAGAAACCCTCCCCTTCTTCCTGTTCAAACATGTTTCTGTGCAAATTATGTATGCTGAAGATAAGATCTTCACATTGCACATTCAAAAACATCCTATATTTCATCAATCCTACCATTGGGCTAATAAACTTATGAAATACAGGCAGGTTCTGTTTCAAGGATTGACACTGACTCTAATCAACTGCCTTTTGTTATCATTTTTCTTCTACTTTTGGTGAATTGGCTCAAATGTAATCACAAATGTTTTGTAATGAGTTTGGTCTGTTTGCAAATCAAATGCTCTAATACCTCAAGCAACCATTGCAACAAGGATCGGGATTAGGGGAAGGCTCAATTCAGTAGTCCTCACCCTTTCCTCTTTACTAGCTCAAGAAACTTTTGTTACTTACAGTCTTCTAATAAGACGACCCACTTGAGGTCTCTTTTTGGGGACAGGACACTGAAATGAATGTAGAACTATGATATTGTAAACAGCATTCATTATATTATTTGGACTAATATAACCTCCAAATTCTTCCTACTCTGCCTCTGGTGACTGTCCTATTTTCCTCTGCTTCTCTTTTACAAACAGTAATTGTGGCCCTCCTCTCTTTCAACTTGAAAGCTCACTTTGAGTGTAATACTTTTAATGCACTACTAAACCTGCCATCATAAAAGTTAGATGTTTGAATATATAGTTAAAATTTATGAAAAAGTATAATATGTATTTATGCAACTAAAATTAATGAAAAGCATGCTGAAGGATAAAAAAATAGTAATGAAAGCTAAAAGCTGTGACGTTACATCAGCAGTTTTACAGCAGTGAAAAAGTCCAAGAGCTTTCTTGTCAGGTAATTTCTGCCTGCAAATAATAGTGTTGCTGAGTAACAATAAATCTTCAAGAAATTGGGTAGTGCACAAAAATTTTCCAGCTATCTTGAATGGTTTTGAGGCTGAAAATATGTTTAAGAACCACAGGGCCATGTCTTAGCTTCGACAGTTTCATTTTAGACACACATGTTCCAACAAACCTATGCAAATAAAACATGATAGATCCTTTGACTGTGGCTGGAAATCAGTGAAAAGTGACCAAAGAGCTTATTTCTTGCAATTGGAAAAAATAACACACATGAATTTTGTCATATCTATTAAAGGTTAGAGAGTTGGGAAATAATACTAGAGTAAAAACTATAGCAGCAATGAAAATATTAATTTCAAAGAATTCTTGAAATTGGATTATAGTTTAATTAATTCCTCAGTTTGATTTCCTACAATGTCCTGGTAAAGACCAGGAAGTGGACTAATTTTGTCTACAGCCCCATAAAATTGTGTCTTAAGAAATGCCTTTTTGCATGCAGGGCCTAGATCTGGCCAAAAAGGAGAATATTGTGAATATAAATGTGCAGGAAAAATGGTGAAATGATGACATTTTTTATAACAACCAATCCACTCTGATAGTTCCTTTTTGGCATATATTATTTTTTCAAAAAGTAGAACTTAGCATTAAGGGGCTGTACGATTACATTATCAATTGAAATAAATGTAGATTATTTTAGCAATCCACATATCACATTTTGATTCAGATTGCTGCAATTGTCGATGACTCCAATTTCTGCTGATTGCCAATTGTCAATTGCTAACAGTTTATGCTGATTGTTAATTGATGCTGATTAATGATTGCTGACAATTATTGATTTTTTTATATTTCAAATAAGATAAGAACCTGAAAAATGCAGAAACAAGTATTTGATATATATGCTGTGTGTATCAGTTTTAATTAAGTTCAATTACAAACAGACTTATGGCTACTGGTTTTCGGGAGTGTCATAGTTTCTGTATCAAATTTTTATCTTGACAAAGAATGATCAACTGCTCAGAGTATTTATCTTTTAGGCAGGATGGAGTGTCCATTACAATGTTTCCTCCCATAGCAGATATGAAAAGGAATTACTGCACAAATTTCTGGAAACTGTCATTTAGTTTATCCTTGGTTAAATTGGTAGCAATAGTGAATAATTCACAAGGTTACCACCAATTGCAATATTAGCATAGATTAATAGTTGATATTTAGCTGATTAATCTCATAAATTGTAAAATTTAAACAATCTCACTGGCCTAGTAAGCCTTCCTTATATTAAGGAAGCTTTTTTTCATAGGGGAGTTACATTCAGACAAATGAAGTACATATATAGTATGAACTGATACCATGTGATAAAAATTATTTGAAATACATGTTCTAAATCTCTCACTTTTGGCATTTTAGCCCAATTTCAGCTTTTTACTTCACTTACAACTGATATTAACAGGCAAGCACATGACCCTAGGCTTGCAGTTATCTATCTCGTTTCTGCATCAGCTATTAGGGCTTTGACAAATAAGTAATTTTAATGACACAAAAGGTATTCCACACACCTTTCCCAGTATTAATTCCTAATTTATTTATTTTTTTTAAATAGGAGTATTTTAGGATACATGACTCACAATCAGTAAAACTATGAATAAAAATATTTTTCTTTTCACAAAAGGCAAGGAACGTGATGCTCCAGAAGAACCACCATCATTTGTCCATGAACTTCGGGATGTGTCAACAGATGAAGGTTCTCCCCTAATCCTTGAAGCTCCATTCCTAGGAAACCCCATTCCAGATGTTAAGTGGACAAAAGATGGCCAACCAATTACTCCAAGTGACAGAAATATGCTCACTTGTGATGGCAGGAGGGTATGTTCTAATAGCCCAATGCTGTCAAGAATGCTTGTATTACTAATATCTTGTGAAATTTACTTTATTACATTCTATACTCTACTCTGTTCCTTCATTACTTTTAATTAGGGTTGACCTATCTCACCGTAATTTCTATTATACTGGGTTGATTAATTCAGTGTAAATTAAAAGCATTGGCAATGATTGGTCCAAGTATATATGTAGTTACTTTATTCCTTAATTTTGGAGAGGGAAGCACCCTAACTCCGTGAGAAGATGATCACTAAATTGAACGCTTGACAAGATGCACTTGTAATAAATTGAATTTTATCATTTGAAGGCTATTATGAAAGTCATAGCAGGTGTAAACTGAGGGTCAAATATATAAAAATTATGATATTATATTAACAACTCCTTATCCTCTCATTATTCCACAATTAGGTTGGCCTTCAAGTGAAGCCGGCTCATTTGGATGATGCTGGTCAATATGAATGCACTCTAACCAATCCAATTGGCAGTGCAACATCATCTGCCAAAGCAGCAGTTCGTAAGATATACCAAGCACCCAAATTCACTCAAACTTTCGGAAATCTCCAACAGGTTAGTAATGATAATGCACATTAATTTTATAGGTAATTTTTTCTCATTAGGTGAAAAGTTTTGTCCCTTTTACTTGCAGAAGCATGCATAGTATATAATTTTAACCAGATATTCACAAACTAAATCAGTCATGAATTGATGTGACATGCTACCAATGATATGTGGGCCTCCAATCTTCAGAATCTCTCTCACTTGTCTCTTACAAATTTAGTTGTCTCCTAGTCTCTTTGAATTCATCCAAAAAAAACTCATTTCTTGTTTGGTAAGATAAAGCAATATTTATGGAAATAAAGCAAATTCTTTTGTTTAAAAAATTGAGCTTAAGGGTATGGTTGTTTTGACACTATATAAATTATACTGCAATTGGTTATTTACTTTTGACAATCAAAAGAGGAGTTTCTCAAGCGTAAAGGGTATAGATTGGCTAAGAGTCCAAGGCAGTGAAGATATAAGTCACAGCAAGGTGCGATCTGATGTCTATATCATTTTGGCATCATTTCACTGATTTTTTTAAACCCCCTTCACCCCATGAGAGAGATAACAGAGTTGTTATTTGCAAGTTACAAGTACTTACTAAGCCACTTCCTAGCTCTGACCTTGGTTATAGGGGAGCCTTACTTCATTTGTGAACCCTGGTCAGATGCTCAAATATGCAGAAGTTGCAATGGACAGTAGTGTAAATGGGAGGAGGGGGGGGGGGGGGGGGNNCAGAAGTTGCAATGGACAGTAGTGTAAATGGGAGGAGGGGGGGGGAGAGGGATGGTGGTCAACTCTGGGTGGCATTTTGTTGTGTAGTGCAGCAGTTGGGGAAATGGGTAAATTACTCCAGTTTTCCAGCTGAAGGTAACAGTCAAAAACTTGGGGCTAATGAAAATCTCTGGGGGGAGGCACAAACTCCACCTATGCCAATGAAGTTGAGTATGATAATTTTGAAACAATGGCTTGTGCTTAAAAGTCAAAAATTTACTAATTGCAAAAACACAGATAAAAATAAATTTGCATCAGCACTCAGCATTCACTCTTAAAATATAAAGTATGAGGAGGGAGAGTTCATGCTTTCCTATAATTAAACATCTCCCCTTCATCAAACCAGATAATTGATAGTCTGGTTATGAGCCTGGTCACGAACCATGAATCCTAATCCAGTGTAATCCAAAAATGATAATGAAATTTCATCTTGAAGTGAATTTAATCAAGATGAAGTCACTCTACTTCCAGAATTTTCACCACATCAGTTGTTTTCATAGACCTGTAGTTTACAGATACATACGTTTTTATGGTGAGAACTCCAGAAGAAGAATGTTTTTATCTACATCATGTCACAGACACACAGCTAGGTGAATTGAATCATCCATTAAAACTAATTAGGACTTCTTTTGGTTATCTGAATACCTGAATTGAATGCTCTCTTGAAAAGCTTTTGAATGCTCTAACATCATCTGATTTACATTTTGGTTGTATTAATAAACATATCTTGTAATCTTAATCTTTCAGAGTTGTATTTTTCTTGTGCATGCTCTTCTTGCAGCTGCCAACGTTTGATGCCAAATTCCCTGTCAAAGTAACTGGATTCCCCACACCAGAAATCACTTGGTACAAAAATGGAGTGCCCATCAATGCTGCAAAGAATCCAGAAAAATATAAAATAAGAAGGGATGGTGATACATGCTGTCTATTTGTAAGAGAATGTGTACCAGATGATGCTGGAACTTACAGCTGCAAAGCTGTCAACTTGGATGGAGAGGCCACCTGTGAAGCCAAACTGGAAGTGGTTGATAAAATGTAATTCTAATTTTTTTTAAATAATTATAGAATAAAAATATTTTTAATTGAATGAATAAATAAATATGAATTCTAAAAGGATTGATGCCATGTACAGTAATTTTGAGAAAATTGAAGTAAAACCTAAACTATATTACTAACTTTAGCACTGCCTTTTATATATCTGAAGATAGTATCCATAGACCTTGGGTATTCCAAAGCAGGGATTTTTTAAATAATAATGCCTATACCAAATAACTTAGAATCTGGAAAAAAAATGGCATTTCCACTTTATGAAGCAAGTGACATAATTATAATTTTTTTCAGCTTGAGTTAGTCACTTGGGTAGCATGTCCATCCACCTAGCTATCCTTAAGGTCAAGGGTTCAAGTCATGCCTCAAGTATGCGCATTGGTAACTCTGGTGGTTTTTCCTCTAGGAAATCTTACTGTAAATTTTGCCATTTCTACGGAGCTACTTGTTTACCAGCAGCGTCAAAAAAAAGCTAAAAGAAACGATTGTCTTGGATTATACTTTTAACCTCATGTTTTTTTTTTCTGCTCATTTTTTGTGATACCTTTTTCCATACCATTTTTTGATACAAAATAATTCATTGCCATCATAATCACAAAGTTTTGTCAATTTATCTAATACTCTGAGATGAATTTACGAATAGGGATATTCGATCGGTATTTAAAGTGCTTTTGAATCTTTTAACAGTGAAAAGGGTCCAAAAGGTGAAGCACCATCCTTCCTCAAAAAAATTGGTGACTGTGAAGTATGCAAAGGGATGACTGCTAAGTTTACTGCCTGTGCATCAGGATACCCAGAGCCTGAATTTGAGTGGCTGCACAACGGGGACCGAATATTTCCAAGTGACAGAATTAAAGCTGAAAGGGAAGGTTCAGGTCTCCTTCGTCTATCCATTGCCAATGTTCATCCAAGTGATGTTGGCCAGTATGGTCTGAGAATTTACAACAAGCATGGGGAGGACAAATGTGAAGCTCAGCTCACCTATGACAGTAAGATGATTAAATGCCCTCAATTGGAAATTTTGGCAGTTCGCAAAACTGGTTGTTTTTCTCTTTGGTCAAGTGTTGATGGTTTTCCATGATTTAAAATTAATACTAATTTCCCACCTTTTTTTTATGTCCAGCATTGGAGAGTAAACCAAAACGTCCAATTGGCGACCAATATGTGGATTACGACAAGTTCCGTCGCACTGGACTTCCTCTGCCGCTGGCAGACCGTCCCATAATCAGCAGAATGACTGATCGCCGACTTACCCTGTCCTGGAAGCCATATATTGCAATTGGGCCAACTGACATGAGAGGGCCTCCGGTTACTTATCGCTTAGAAATGTGTGAAATGCCTGATGGAGATTGGTTTACCGTGAGATCAGGTGAAACTGAAATTATTTTACACCATAGTTGGTTTCTGTCGACTAGTTTTTATATTATGAAGTCATTTAAATATTTTATGCAGACATGATAACACCAAACAGTTATTGCATTGAAAAAATGATTAATGATGCATACTTTTCCTCACTCAACTGGAATAGGTATTAGAAGTTGTGCTTGTGATGTGAGCAACCTTGAGCCATTCAGAGATTACAAGTTCCGTGTTAGAGTTGAAAACAAGTATGGAATAAGCGACCCATCACCATTTGCCATCACATATAGGTATTTATGTTTCTTTAGTATTCTGTTACTCAGGACTTTACTGTACAGTGCAAGATAATCTAATTTCTTAATGTGAACTTTCAGAGAAAAGCTGGAACCAGATCCACCAAAATTCTTCCCATATCTTGAACCAGGAATTGATTTCCGTCCAGAAACATCTCCATATTTCCCTAGGGACTTTGACATTGAGAAGCCACCTCATGATGGTTATTCCCAAGCTCCAAGGTATGATATTTCTCTTTGTCCATTTAATTTGATCATCTGACATGAATAAAAAATTGAGAGCCCAAATGATATCAATATCCCCCTTTGAATTTTGTCATGTAGTAAAAATAATATAAATAGAATGCCAACACCATAATATGTACCTCTGTAGAAGAATTTAAAAGAGAAGATCAATTAATGGATCAGTACTGTTAAAATAGTTAGGGAGGAGGATTAGAAGGTACTTATTTTGAAAGTTGTTAGATGAAATCATCAAACCTGAGAAAATATTATGGCTGATTGGGCACCCTTTCTCTAAGCCATTCTCCTGTGTGGCTTCTCCTCCTAATCTTTCACACTTTGAGTTTTCATGAACATGGTGGACCAGTCCAACTGGCCAGGATACAAAGCCTTGTTTGTATTTAGTTACTTAAATAGTAGAAAATCAGTCAAATTTTGATGATTAAAATCAATACTAATTTCCCACCATTTTTTTATCAATAACTACAATCATAGTAGAGCATTTCATTTATTTCTTCTCTGTATGCAGTGTAATTATATCAGAAACTTTTTTATTTGTCATTAGACTACATTTATTTGTCATTAGACTACATTTATTTGTCATCATACATATGTGTAAGTTTGTATTGCTGCTTTTTCTGGGTAATGGTGAAGCTTCAGAACTGTTACAAATCAACTAACAGTAATTTTAGCCGTGTTACATGTTTTTGGAAGGCTGAATTGAATGAATGATTGGATCAAGGAAATGAAGTAGAAAAAATCAAATAGTTTATTAATAGATACATGTAATATACCATTAAAATTAAATTCATAACAACCTGAACATTATGTATGTTTCTGACTACCCATAATTTTTAATTATCGACCGATTGCTTTTATTCAAATTCTGGGTATAATCAATGTCCTACTTTATTGGAAAATGCTTATCATAGCAGAGGTAAAAGCTATTAAACACATTAAGACTTTATTAATTTTTGATGCAACATGGTGGCAGTTGAAATTTCTGCAAAATAACGACACTCATAAATTATTGAATATTTTAATATTGTCAAACACCAGTGTATTTGAATGTAGAACAAAAAAATTATAACAACCATTTGTTATAAATATTATATTCTCTTCAGGTTTTTGAGACAAGAGCATGATACTCAGTATGGAGTGAAAGGCCACAACTGTAACTTGTTTTGGTTTGTCTATGGTTACCCAAAGCCAAAGATGACTTATTTCTACAATGATGAACCTATTGAAATGGGTGGCAGGTATGATTCCAGCTATACCCGTAATGGTCAAGCCACTCTATTCATCAACAGGTAGGTGGTATCAACAATTGACTTTAATTGCATTTTCTTCTTGATGCTAGATTAGTTTAATACATTAGTTATATTTATTAAACAGCACAATAGTGACCTTTGAAATAAAATTTAATTTCTGCTTAATTTACCTATACCTTTTTTTAACAAATACAATGACAATTGACTTTTCATTTTTATCCTCTGGAAATATATTGTATAACTTGATACCACTTGATTGAGTTTTAAGTTTTATGCTTCAATGTTAAATTTATTAGCATTATTTATGACACAATTATCCCTTTTGCTGCAAGTCACGATAATGTCTCGTCATGTGTTGCATATCCTGCTCTGCGTATGACGAGTATGTCTCATCTTGCTTTTCGTTTGCATTTTTCGCCTCTCCACTTATTCCATAGTAGTGCAGGCACATGTGGCAATACAGTGTATGGTAAAACGTTTGTATTTTATTCACAAGATGGAGCCACAGTCACTTTCAATTTTTTTCAAATCTTTATTTCTTTTTTATTTAAAGAAATTTCAAA
>LYUA01000424.1:730761-744952 GCA_002093875.1 Calopteryx splendens
ACTAAGCCCAACGGCATGTGAAATTTACACATAAGGGTAGGGTGGCCAGTTCCTTTCCCTTTGCCACCTGTAATTTCCCAAGATGACCTGGAAACCAAAAAATGCAACAGTTTGGGTTTATCTGATGGCGCTCAGAGTCATCACCCGGAATCGAACCCAGGTCCTCCAGTTAGTAGCTCAGTGCTCTATCCACTGGACTACTGCACCCCTTTAGAAAGCGACATATAATGTTAGGATGATGCTGGGAGCAGGGAAGTAAGAAACATCAAGCAAGAGATGGAGAAAGTATAGATATGCTAGGACTGTATGCGGGGAAACAGAGAGTAGAGGGGATTATTGGAGAAATAATTTCATAGTAATATATAATGGAGTGGGAGGAGAGAGTAAACATGGAGTAGCCATAATGTTGAATACAAAACAGGAGAAGGGTATTGAGTGTGGAACAGGTAAGTAAAAATATCTCCTGAGAAGAGATAAAAGCAGACCAAACCAATATTGTAGTTACCCAGATGTACATGCCAACAAGCTGTCATAGGGAGGAAGAAGTAGACAGTGTCTACAATCAACATGACAAACTTATTGTGTTCATGGAAAAAAAACCCTTGATATTAATGGGGGATTGAAATGTGGTGGTAGGCAAATGAGAGATGGGAGTGAAGTACCAGAGTATGATTTAGGTGCAAGTAATAACAGCAGGAATTTTGCATCAGAGATGGCTTAATTATAACTAACGCCTGGTTTAAACACCACAATCAGTATTGGTACAAGTAGAAAATGCTAGGACATACGGGGAGATATTAGCTAGATTATACATTATGGTTAGGCATAGATTTAGAAACAGCATCTTCAATTCACAGTTTCCCGGGAATAGATGCATCAAATTCAAGAGGTAAAACAAAATTGTTAGTTTCATGTAAAATACATTTTATTACAGTTAACTATAACAAAACCTAGCAAAAGCATAACATATATTCACAGAATATAAAAATTGTCAGCATTCTTGTCACTAACAAGTCAACTATGAATCTTAAGCCTCAAAGACAAGATCAAAATCAAATACATAATAGCAAAATATTGCTTAAAACTTTCACTGTGATTCAGTCCTGTTCAAATTTATAACATCAGAGGATGTGATAACACAAATAACATTTACAATATTTATTTTAATTTTCCATCCTCATAATATTGTGACTTGAAGTTCTTTTCTATTTCTTCAAAATCATCAACATGAATTTCTAATTCATTTATCCTTTTATCATCAGTTAATCGATCTAAGCCATAAAAATCTTCATCTTCATCAGAAGCATCTTCATCTGAAGCATCTTCCTGAGACAGTAAAATTTCTCTGCCAGGCTCATAATTCTTAGGTGTCTGTAGAACTTTAGATTGCAAAGCTATTCTTCTAGCAAAGAACTTTCGCAAATGTGCATTATCCACATGAATTTCAGTTCTATCATCTGAAAAAAGAAAATATATCCTTTCAGATATTTAACACTTTTACTGAGACATTCAGATACGAGGCCTGCCTAATAAGGATTTGACGTTAAACTTTCACAATATTTAGGGAAGTTTTAAACAATGTATAGATGATTTATTGGTTTATGTAATCCCTTTGAGACTAATTCTTAAATATTTAAACCTAAATTTAAAAAAGGGATATTTTCACACAAAAAAATCTTTCTGAAATTTTAATACATATACTTAAATTATTCTAACCTTTGTCTGATTCTTCAGCTTTTAGACTGGCCAGACTTGTTCCCTCATCTGAATGTAATTTGACATTCCTGGAATCAATAGCTTCTGGGCTTCTATGGGGAGCCTTTGCCTTATTCATTGAAAGTTGTATCTGAAAGTAAGAATGAAAATGATTGGAAGAATAAAATTAAATTTATTATATAAATGGAAAATTGTTTTTTTTTTCAAATTTTAACTATGTAATTCTATTTCAATATTCTTTTCATTGGCAAGTTATTCCGCAAGTTGTCATAGGTGAGGACTGACATTTGAAACATCATTTTTATTGAGCAAGTTGAAGATTAAAAATAACAGCAAAAAGTAGAATTTACCTGGAATTAAATGCTCTTTTTTTAAATCCAAAAAAGTATTTTCAACAGCTTTATGCTTTGATGCGTTTCTAATAGCTTAGCTACATTGAAACACTAGTTCCCATTACATCTAATAATTATAATTAGCTATATAACTAAAATTGACTCTGATATATAATAATTATAATGGACACTATCTCTGAAGTTAAGCAACATTGAGTCTGGATGAAAATTGGATGGGTTACTATCTATTGTCCCATTTGCATGTGGCATGAAGATATAAAATGGGTAGGCACAATGGATCAAAGAGGCCTATGTATTAGGAGCTCCGCTCAAAGACCTCCTCCCAATCTGAAATCTAACCTGTGGGGAGGGCACCACACCTTATCACAATTTGGAGGTACTGACCATCACTTTCCCCCTTCAAAGAGTATTTAGTGGCAAAAGGCCATTGTTGAACAACTGATTGATTTGCGATTATATTCTAGCCAATCGTCCAAATGGCATCAACGATACATACCAAGTGATGGTACATCACTTGCATGTGGCCCCGAGGGCATTAGCAAAGCACGTGTGACTCAAGGCAAGTTCTGTACCATCTTCTTCCCAATCTGGCCTTTTGATTGCATGACTATTAGCTGCAGAACCACACAGAAAAACATGTTATTCCACGGGATATGAATATTTCAGAAAGTAAGGTTCGCAGGAAATAATAATCACAGCAGAAAAAATAGTCAACATGAGGATTACTCAGCACACACAGGTAGCATCCCCTCTCTGAAGCTTCCCATGTCTAAGTGTGAACTAATGGTTGAAGTTAGATGAAAGGAGAGGGATGAAAATTTATACAATGAGCTAAACGAAGAGCAAGTCACCAAACACAAGTGACTTAGATAAACTTTAATTGCGATAGAAATTCATCATCAAAGTTGATTTATCAGGAGCCTCAGTTCTAACTTACTCTTCAGTTATAAATGATGCAAGAATCTTATTCTGGGAACAGAGATACATGAAAATTCCATGGTCTCAAATCATCCAAAAATAGCTATGTAACTACTCTAAAAATTGTTGAGAAAATTCATACCATGTAGATGGTTGACCAAAGACTAACTACGTAACAAAATATCAGTCTATAGACAGGGTAGGTTATACCAATAACATTCATTTTAGAGGATGTTGAACATGAATACCTTGTCAGCACAATGGCAAGACTTTAGCACCACGTCTTAGAGTCGAATGGGATTTTTGAATGTTCTACAAACATTCTTGCATTTTTCTGTCAAGGAGTAGGGCCTAAGACAAAAAACTACGTGCCAGTACCTAGAGCAATAATTCTAGGTACTGGAACTTCCCTAGATATATCTTGATGACTAGGTACTGGGACTACTGTTTCTTGACAGTATTAAAGGAACCACGCAGGGCAAGAAAACCTAGGTACCAGTACCACGGATATGAATTCTAGGTACTAGTACCTTGAGCAATAATCCTAGGTAATGGTGCCTAGGCTAAGAATCCTAGTTATTTCTGAGAGTCAACCCCTTGTTACATTGCTGATTCTGGAATTAAATTTCTGGATCAACTCTGGCCCTTGAACCTTTTGAATATTAGATATATCCACTTTTGAGGAACGACTTAATGAAAGTAAAGTAGGCACAATGGAAGGTGTTGATGCATGTAAGCCAAGAGAAAAAAACATTGTTTGGAATGAATAAAAGCATGCTGCAACACCTGCATTATTGAATTGAGCTGAAGGAAGACAACATAGAGGAAGGAAAAAAAGTTGTTTAGTCAAACTCAGGACCCCTATGTAGACTGCTCTCCCATTTTGGACAGAAAGCATGAACATGTACAACCTCTGAAAGTTTCATCTTCATCTCTTTGTTTTACAGAATATTTTTGAATCACCTTCAATGTTAATTAAAAGACAAAAACTTGGATTCTTGAGAATTTTCAGCATTGAACCTGGGACACGTAGGAGTGAGTTGGAACTTTTTGTGGGGTTTCTCACAGGGGCCATTACATCCTAAAATATATGCCAAATCACTATAGTAATTTGTATCCTATCATTGCTAACCCTAGGACGTACCTTTGTTTAATAGAAATAAGAGCTGAACGAAGAAATAATGTAGAGAAAATGCAGTTAATGTTATGAAGTGCTTTTAGAAGCCCATCCCTTGTTTTAAGCTATTTTTTTTGTTTTTAAGTAGAATAGTCTGCAGGGTCTGTTTAAAATCTACCTTTAATAGATATAAATACTGTGCTTTCTTCTCCATATTTCTATATATTAAATACACAACCTAACATATTATTCACACCCAATTACCATTTCTAACTTCCAAAATACGTGGATGACTTACTTCCTATAAAATTACACAGCATCTAGATTCATTGTTTGTTTAAAAATGTAATGCACCATACATGGTAGTTTTTGTTAAAGAATGAAGGGGTTTTCATTTTTCCTTTAGTTGTAGACATTGTGCTATCAAGGACAGAAATTATAAAAATCCCGAGGACCCACTACACCAAACCAAGAGGAGAACTTAGCAAAGGTAATTCATACCACATAGGAAGGAAATGTAGAAGTCATTATATTATATCACATATTTAATAATTGCCTTGCTTTACTATAACAGCAAATTAAAATTAGCAATACTATAACAATTTAATAGCATACCTTCTGCATAATGGCATCATGGTCAATACCAAGGGCATCTGACTGCATTGATGGGACAGGTATATCTGGTAAATCACCATCCAGGATGAGTATTTTTTCCTAAAAATGTTAACACTGTCATCCTCTTTTTCATGATTTTTGCATTTTTTATAATTACTATTTTATGATTTAAATAGCTAAACTTAGTCATACCTCGATGTGTTGTGGTAACTTTGTTGATAGTGTTAAATTTGATAACAAAGAATATGAAGGATCAGTTGGCACAAAGTCATCACCAAAATCTGCCTGGGCTAATACTGCATCCACCTCTGCAAATCTACTCATAGATTTATCTAGATCGTAAAGAGAGTCCAGAGGTTAGCGCAACACAAATTATTCATAATAAACATTGAATTTGTTTCTACCAATAAAACAATAAGATTGTAGCAAGAAGCAAGGTTAACTATTCCAACAATTTAAACACATGGTACTATTTAGTACACATTACCTATCATCACCACAACATACTTTATTAATCCTGTGATTTCACATGAATAAAATATGGGGTAAGTACACAGCAAAACATAAGCACATTACTAAAATTCAAGACAAAAACATAACACATATTTAAGATCAAATTAAACCTTTCATGTTATACTTTAGAAATTCATCTCAGAAATTTTTTGACATTAGAAATAATTTAAACTGGGTTTCACAAGTTCCAAATGACATGGAATATTTTATACAATTGGGGAGATGATTGCACATTATTATCCTCAAGTGAAAATGCTTGTTAATACACAATGCTGTACAGTGGCATTAAACTGGGATGCCCTTGTCTGATACCATAATCATGAATGCTAGCAGTCTTTGTCTAAGAATAGTAATTCTCTCTAATGTACACACATAGGTAGAAAAGCTAGATAAGGTTAGGATTCCATATAATTTGAAAAGGGGCTTGCATGATTCCCTCTTTAGCACTTCTGACATGAATTGTATTACCTTTTGCATAGTAAAAAACCCTTTGAAAGCTGAGGACTATCCCATTAAGATTATGCCATAGCACAAATGTCCTAAAAATTTCATAAAATACACCTTTTAACAATTAGATATGAAAAAATCACACTTACTCGAATTTCTTACCATCCAACTCAATTTTTATTGGATAATCCATCTTTGAAATCTTAATTTACTTTGTCAATATTTGTTTTCATTCCGTACTCCTCTCCCTTCCTCGTAATCTACTATACGATTCTCTGTAACTCCTCACTACCTCCACAGAGTACCATGGAGTACCTGTATCCAAATTATAGTTAAAAATTGCCTAATACTGTTCAAATAATCAAACAATATATATTTTCACTCATTCAGTGCTCTTCAACGTGGCAGGTCAATTTAATCTGTATCAAACAATTAGGCAGCAAGTCTAACCAGTAGTTTATTGGGAATAATAATAAAAACACTCAGTAGCCAATGCCTATAGGCAAACTATGGCAAAAACAATCATACGGTTTTACACTTTCTTACATAGGATAGCCAAATGGAGGCCTCCTACGGGAATCTCATGAGCATATTCTTTTTAAAACCCTTTTATTGTTGTGCTATAGATAATTTAGTTCGGGCAATAACTCCATTATCATTTATTCTTAAATAACTTGGAATTAGCAAAATCATTCACCACATACTTAATCAGCAGGCCATGAATATTCTAAACTACCTACCTAATATAATAAGGGTCCATACCGCAGAAACCTCACTCTGTACCCACGGATGAATTTGGGATAAGGTATATCTGACTAGGGATGGTTCATGAATTTATCCTTTATCAGGTACTTGGATAAAAAACACTGGACGGGGTGCAACTGCAACTCCCACACACCCACAACCTCCATACCAGACTCTCCAGCATTGACTTTTTGAGTGTCTACTCCTTTAGCTACTTGGTATAAACTCAATACTCAGCATTGCACAAAAAAATAATCTCAATATTTAAAATGCTATGAAATAGATAATTTTATTACTGTGGAAGGCACCACGTATTCAAGAATTCAAATTGTATTTCCTTAAGTTTTGCAGTATAAAACAAATACCTACTGAAAACGTTTAGCTGATTATCAGTAGGTGTATTGACGGAATGACCAAACTAACTTCAGCGCGCATAGAACCTGATCAAAAAATAACTAGATGAGACTTAATTATGCATAGTTTCAACTAGAAAAGAAAAATAAGTTTACTAAGGACTGACCTTTAAAAAAACGAATGACGGGAACATTACCAATAACTCTGAGTTGTGTTAATTCGTGTCTCAATCTCCCTGCGTATTTCGACAATGTATCATCAACTTTTTCATCGATAATGGTTCCTTTGGCCACCCAATACACCTTCAAAACAGAAAAATCTGAGGAAATCTTCACCTAAATGAAAATCAAAAAGTAATGAATAATACAACTTACTAAAGTGGATTCATTTACTTCATCTAATTGAAATGGAAGGCGTAACTTAGTTTTTCCACATTATTTCATTATGAAACATGTCCACGAAGTTTCATCGTATACAGTAAACCTTTCTTCATCTAGGTCAATATGTGGCATTACCTTAGAAATGTCGATTCCCAACAAGGATGTCTCCGGCGTTAGCTCTCCGGTGGTCAGCAGATCACTAATATACTTCATGAAAAGTTTATTTAAAACAGATATTCGACGAGAATTTCTTTCTCCTCTCTTCGGCTGGACAATATGTGGTAAGGAAATCGCGGAAACATCCTTCGACGGATACCATGACCTAATACAAATACATTAAAATTCGTAACCCTTTGTATATTCTTCTTACATGCATATATATTTTACATAATTTGTATTTTATATGAACCTTGAGTCTAATTTTAATGCGTCATTACCAACACCTTATACAGAATAATTTTCTAACCTTTTCTTCGAAGAACCGCCAATGAATTTATTCATGATACGCGCTTCTCTTCCAACATTTTTACCTAGTATAATACCGCACGTTGATAAGTGCCGATAAACTGAAGTTACCTTAGACATCACTATACCATCCCTAACTAAATCAACTACGTTTCCCGAAGGCTTTCTCTATCTCTACAGAACTACAGAAAATTCCCCAATTCTTTATCCCATTACCCTTACACCCCCATCCTTTTAACATCTGCTACCAAATGAACCTGCGTAATTCTTCCAATACCCCCCCCAAAGTCTCATAGATAGCAAGCACCCATAAAATTATTTTATTTCTTCGTATACACACGCAATCATAATGAAAGCGAAATTGTGGAATTTGTCATTTCTTCCTTCAGGTCAGTTCGATCAGTTCACATTTGAGCTATCAGCGCCGCCATACCTCGCTGCGTGTCTGCGTATTACTACTATCTCCTACCAATTCTTCTATTTGAGGAGCGCGTAGGAATTATCGGATGCTATTTTAAGAACTGCTGGGCTGTTCGATTCCCATATTCTGAGATAAAAGGTTTATTTTATTTTTTTTATAATTTATATTTATAGGGAAATTGAAATATATGATACGGCTCTCCGTAATTATGAATTTTAATATTCATCCAAATATGTGAATTTTCCCGCGCGTACTGGAACCTAATTCTATTGAATTTTATTTTAATATTTCACGTATTAACCACTAAAAACAAAAGTACAATTTAAAAATTTATATTTATATTTATTAATTAAATTAATCCATCTCATATCAAAAGTGTAATACGTACTTCATTTCTACAAATGTGGATCTACATCTCCATTGACCTGTGTAAAGATACGCGGTTTCCCGCCAGCCCGCCAGTAGTTCGCGATTGGGGCTGACGGCTTTAGGTTTACGTGGGATCTTAGAGATTCCAAAATGTTTGACGACGCAGATGGCAATATTCGAAGACGCCACCAGGAATTATGTGTCAGTTTAAATATGGACCGTGATGCTGCAGAAGAGGCATGGCAAAATTATGACACCAATAGACAAAATTATACTCTAGAGGTAAGTAAAAAATTAGGTTAAACAGTCGCTTCACTGAGGAGGAACCCGTTACGAGAGTGTATGTTACTTTGATTATGGAATTTTTCTCTTGGAATTATAATTGGGGAAGTCTTTATTTATTAACTTACCTAATATGATGGCGATTTTGCCGATGTGAAGGAATGGCCCTAAAATATCGTTTTCTTTCAAAACAGTGTGAATAATCTAGGCCCAATTTTGATTTTCATATATTTATTTTATTACTGCATCTGGGAAGGTAGAGATTTTTAATTGGCATTTTTATAAAGTTATTTTATATTATCTTAATGAATTTCTTGTTTTGATTTTTACTTGGTTGCCGAAAACATAAACGACTGGTGATTTATGTCGAGCATAATCCCTCATAACAGATTGTGAAACCAGAAATTATTGTCGTATCTTCATTTTTGTTAGGGGGACCAACAACATTGGCTGTGCTGTGCTCTTTATGTAGCCTGCCGGAATACTACGGTACCGTCGGTGGGAAGACCAGAGTCATCAGTCGAGGGAAATTGCGTTTCCCTTACGAACTTGCTTAGACAGGGTAATTTAAGGTAAATACTACAATCACGCAAAATTGTACGCTATTTATGAATGTGAATGTTGTCGATTAAATGTTTTCATGTACTCTTAAACTTTTAATGACTTAATCATGTACTTGTGTATTTTCAGCCTCACTCAGTTCCTGAGTAAAGCTAAAAAATGGGCGGAAATGTCCAAACTTCCCCCGGAATTTAGAGGCCAAATTGACCGCCTTGAAAGGAATTTTGCAGTATCAATGGTTATTTTTAAGAAGTTTCAACCAATATTCTTAGCGATGTTTCAAGACCCAGCCGAAGAAGAATCTCCAAAACCTGTTCCAAGGTCTCGAAAACAAAGGTATAACAGGTGCATAATTCTTAATTTTCTACCATATTCTGGCCTTGTTAGTATGGTTGGTCTCTTCTAAATATCAATACATAGCATACTGATGACTAAGCTTTTTGGCTAATTCAGGGTAATATCTTATTCTTCTACTGTTATTTTTTGCTTTAGGACTGTTCCATGCACTCCAGCTAAGGTTTTTGATTTCGGATGGACTCTCTTTGTGTGTGTTAAGGGTGGACTACGTGATGTGGCAGATGATTTAGTCAGCTCCTATCATCTATTGCTAGCATGTTGTGATTTACTATTTGCCAATGCTCTTTTATCTTTGAGGAAGGATCTTCTCAATCCATCATTTGCAGGTGATAACATTTTCACTCCAGATTTATTGGAGGCACTTGAATGTTTCAAGTGGAAATCTTTGAATATGAAATAATTACCTAATTTTTAATTATTGTCATTATATTTGTTTTACAGGTCTTCCTAAAACTTTTATTGAAAAGGACTATGACCCTCCTATGGAACCGCCATGTATCATTGATGTTCTGTGCGAGGAGCATGACGGTATACCATTGGAGGCAAAATTAATAAAGGAGTATCCTTGGAGACAGCATATGAGTCAGCTGTTTGAAGAAAGGGTATTAATTTTGCCATCCTTGAGATGCTTAAATTATTTTGCATCATGAATCTTAAGTGTGGTGGTTAATAATTGAATGTTTTCATTATAGGTCCTAAAGGGTAACCCCGTGTCTTTTACTGGTCTCTTGGATCCCAACAATTTTGATGCTAATTACAAAGCTGTAGTTAAAGCATATAAAGAGTATGTTCTTAGAGCGGGAGACTTCGATGAAAGAGTGTTTTTAGGTATGTTTTAAATTACTAAATTCATTGTGTGTCATAATGGTAGCACCAACTACTTAAAAATCCCTGTTTTTATCAACCAAATTTGTATGATATTGGGCATGGAATATGAAGAAAGCACTTTCTTTATAGTGGGAAAAAATCTTTAGTAGAGTGCTTATGTTATGCTTAAATGTTATGTCAAAATTCAGCTTCTATTCATTATTGTTGGAATGCAAAGGTAAGGGTGGTTGCTGAGGGATTATGGTAGTTTCAGTCCAGTCCATAAAGAATTGCAGTAATATCCGTTTTGTAACCACAACATATTTTTTGCCAAACCAAATGGTTGCTGCAATTAGTGCCGCTAAGTATGCAGCATGTGTGATCTGAAATTACGAAAATTAATGGACTTGAAGTTTGACTAAACGTGATGTTTTTCATCTTTAGTGTGCATACTTATTACATTTGTGTTTGAAACATTTTCATGATTTTTCTCAGACCAAAGAAATTTTGTGCTGCTTCCATTTTAAATTTTGTTTAGTCTACAAATTATGTAAATCATTGTACTTTCAAAATATTTCTTCCCTTAATTGTTTGAATTCACCACTAGTAGTGTTTCATGCCAGTAATAATATCTTTTGTAATTAGATGATGACGAGAATCTAGGAATTGGAAGTTCTATGAGGTCTCCAGGATGTGGTGGAAATGGACTGGGGGATTTTACCGAGAGGATGCAGGCTCAACGAAATCGTTCACAGCAGCTGGGACCGGTAAGGCCTTTTTCTTGTTAAGTTGTTTCTGAGGAATACCAAAAAATATATTGCCCTATACCAGTGTTTATTAAGTATTTTGATATAATCTTTCTGTTGATACTGCAGATGCATCACCTTGTTCCTCTTACCCCTCTCACTGGGCGGAAATACCTCGCCGGAAAAGAATCAGCAAGCATCACTCCAGTATCAACAGCAACACAGAGTGTCAGTCGACTTCAGAGTCTTTTATGTGGTCGACAAGCAACACCATCAGAAACCCTGATTGCAATATTTAAGTAAGTTATTGCATTTAGTTTATTGCAAATCAATCTTGTGTATCACTGGTGGAATCTGTCACATCTACAGTGATGTTCATACTACCAGACAATCCTGTTGAAAAATGTCAAAAAGAAATTCCTTCTTATACTTTGTGATACGGTTTAAATTCTTCTTGGACAGTAAGAATTTTAGCTGCATAAGTAGGAATTTATTACTGACAATGTTCAATGGGGAAGAAATATGCATAAAGTTATTCAATAAGATACCTATAAATTTTCAAAATGAACCTTTAATGAGATGGGAATGTTAGCTTAATGCATAATTGCTATGTATTCCCTTAAAGAAGTCTTATAATGTAAACAATTTCCATAATCACTATTTGCATAAAATGTGTGTGCATATTCAATCTTCAATGGGCTTTTATCCATGAAGAGGTATAAACCTTATGTAATGTTCCAATGACCAATATACATCATTAATGTCTTGTTGTCCAATAACGTGAAGCTTCTGGCTGTTAAATTTTCATAAATTATTTCAGGTCTGTCACTAACAACCCACAAGCTCAAATAGAAGAACGTATTGCTGAAATGGGTAGGCAGTTCTGTAAGCATCATACGCAGTCGCAGTCTAATGATGATTCTACATCAGGATCAAGTTCTTCAAAAACAAATCCACAAAAACCTGGCTCCATAGACTTTGCTAAGCGAAGACTCCAGTTTGCAGAACGCTTGTACTATAAGTTGTTAGAAAATATCTTGATTGGTGAAAAGAAAAAGAAGCCTAGTCTTGATCTTTCTGTAAGTGTTTTAAAAAAATTTCACATCAAAAAATTGACCTGTTAGTGTTTTGGTTATCATTGAAGGTTTATGTTGTACATTAGCGTCCTCGAAGAAACCAAGAGGCTTGCTAATGTATGTTTAACTGCTCACTGTGCTATTATTAACTAATGGACAGTAGAAAGATGCAGATAATGTGGAATTACTTTATGTTGTCAAAAAATAATAATATATGTAAAATATCTTGATATGGCCACAATGTGAAATATGTGCTATCAAGCTTGGTGTATAGCTCTAAATTAATATTATAGTACATTTTTGCCTGCTTACAAATTTGGCATTTACATTATGAAACTGAAGTTTCTTTTTGTCAATAACTGTCTACATTTACTTAATTTGTACATTAAAAACTTGGTTTTAATGATAGATTAATTCAAGTGAGAATTCAAATGAAGACTTGACTTTATTTTTGCTTTAATTTTTCACTATTATCATACAGTGTTATACAATCTTTTCATACTGTTCATTGAGGATTATGATGTAATTTATCTGAATTTCAGTTGCTGTGCTCTGAAATTGAGGAATACTTATAGGAATGCATGTATTATTTGTTTTAATATTTATGAAAAGTGGGTTTTTTTAAATAAATTATTGTTTCTAACATCATCATCTCCCTTTTTTATCAGATTTTGCTGGAGCATCAGGTTTTCCACGAAACACTTTTTGCATGCTGCTTGGAGATAGTCATCTATTCTTATAATTCTCAGAGAACATTTCCCTGGATTCTAGATGTGCTAGGCATAGAGGCATATTACTTTTATAAAGTTATAGAATTAATTGTTTTAGCTGAAGATCAACTTTCCAGGGATATGGTTAAACATCTGAACTTTGTGAGTGGTTTTTTTAATGATATTTATCTCAGAACTGAATGTAATGTGTTTTAATTGTTGGGATTTAATGAAGAATCATTTAATTTTAGAAATGCCTGCCCAATTGCATGTCATTGTGAATAGCCAGCCCATTGACGTTACTGATAGGCATGTTTTTGAAACTGTCCTCAATTATTATATTTATGTTTCAGATTGAAGAGCAGATTTTGGAGTCCATGGCATGGAAGAGTGATAGTCCAGTTTGGGATGCTATTGCTGAATCAGGTCTGCCAGTGCCGTCATGCGAGGATGTTTCATTGCCTGGTCAGATATCTTCAGACTCTCCAAATGGCACAGTTGAACCAACTGCAGTATACACTGCTTCATCTTCACCACTTCCTAACCCAATGATAAGGAGACTGGCAATGGGCACTGTGAATGATAGACCCGCTTTAAAACGTAAGTGCATTAGTTTTCAGTTGTGCTTTCAAACTTATTTGGTAAGGATGTTAGCAATGTTTTCAATGGAGATGCATTGTCATGGGAGAAAACTGTCTATACTCGTATTAGGATATGGTTTGGGTCCTCTATAAGGACTTGTGCCATTTCAATGCACATCAATACACATTCTATTACATACACTAATTACATCTTATTTATGGGAATATCTAATTATACAATTTGCTTGCTTTCAACTCATCTGTTTAGCTTTTCAATATCATTTAGGCATTCTCAATACCCTGTTACATGAAATAGAGAAACTGTAATAGAAGTGTTGACTTCCCGCAAATCAATGACTTTTCATGGCATTTAAGAGTTCAATAACCTAAATTTGAATCTTTGTGCTTGCAAGCAAGCGATAACTAATTTTTTACTGCTGAGGTGTTTGAATGTAAAGGTCGTTCTCCATCCTGGCAGAGTTGGGTACCTTGATAGTCATATACAGTAAGTCCCCGACTTACACAGTTAATTCGTTCAAAAAATTACTGTGTGTTGAAAATTCCTCGATTGTCATTCACTGGGTCAAGTACCATATATTCGCATGTTCATATATACTACATGAAGAATGCCATCTATTGACCAGATATTCAACTAACTG
>LYUA01000424.1:758658-769385 GCA_002093875.1 Calopteryx splendens
AATGGTACACAGCTTGGGTGAAGCTGAGGGTGCCAAGAGGCATCATTGGGAATAGAACACCTTCTTTATCCTCCTAACTTTATTTTTCTCACTTAACCTTCTAAAAAATGTGATTTGGGACATTCTAGGTTGACCCTGCAAGCCTAAAATACTTCAGTATAAAATCTTTAAAAATTACTGTTTTTTAAAATAATTATAGGAAATCTTTGTTGGGTTCAACTTACATTGAGAGATATAGTAATAACGTTACTTTGTGAATCTTCGACAGCTTACATTTAGATGAAAAACTTCATAACATGCCTGTCTTCCTAATATTTTCACTGAGGTTGTATAGAGTGCTCCAATGACTGTATAGATAGTGACAAATGCATAACATAATATTTTATTTGTTTTTATAAATTATTATGTTTAAAAGTTATTGATGACAGTCATATTCGTTCAAAATTTTCACTACAGAGTAATTCTAAAGGCATTACGCCACCTATTGGCTGTGAGGAATTAGGGAAATGTTAAATTATTCACTATTTTTCTACTCAAGATCGGGTGGTAGTTGGTAATAACAATATTTACAGTTGATAAATGATATGATATTATTATGATGCTTTTTAAAATAAAGATATGTTTCATAAACATTGATTGTGAGATTTTGGATTTTGATATTAATATATTGATCCTGATGAAAATCTGGGGTTCCCAAAAAACTAGTCTAACTATACACGATTATGTAAGAGTGCACGAGTATATAACAAACATATTAACAACTCACCTAGAGAAAATATTTTAACACACGAGCAGGCACACTGGGTTACAGAGATCTCCACTAATTTCACTGCTATGTCATTTTCCGATATCCATTTCTCTTGCTCTATTCTTTCAGGGCCAATTTGCCTTCTCTCACGAGGTTTGCTTGCCAGCCCTTGGATCCCCATAGTTTCAAATATGTCCTGAATGTTCTAATTGCATAAATTTACTTAATTTACAATGATTGTGATGAAGAAGAGTGAGATCTTTTTTAATAAAATTCTTTTGATAATATTCCCACAGGATTTACGTGCCATCAACCTTATGATTCGTCTGGATGCTGCACGTGCACATTCAATAGGGGATGCGTCTGTGAGTAACTTGTCATCCTCTATGACACGTGTTCGTCGAATTGGAAAAAGATTACTGGCAGATGATTCCTCTGGTCTAATCAGTGGGGAAGGCAATGGAGAAGCAGATGGATGTGAAAGGAGTGAAGGCAGTGATACAAGCAAATCATCACCACCCAAACAATCTCGCATGCCAGAACCCCCAATTGTTGCTAGGAAAATCCAAGACATGATGGGTGATCGCATGGGACAAGCCCAGGAATAATTAAAATGTGGAATATGAGATTTAAAAAGCTGTGAAGCGTAATTATCTAAAATAATTAAGCTTTGTATGACTAGTGTAGTTAAATAGAGCAGAAGATGAACTAGATGCTATTGTGATATGTTATCGTGCGAGTTTGGTTAATGTTTTGTGTGGACATTAATTGGCAAAGTATTTTGGCATCCTATTTATGAAATATTATGTGACTAAATATTTAAGTTTTTCCAGTTTTGGGAAACAGACTAGCTTCTGGATAATCCTTAATGTTGCTTATTTTTGTGTGTTTGTAATACAATACAATCCGCTCCAATGTGTGCCGAATATTAAATGAAATGGTGCCTCATTAGTATGCAGGTCATTTTATAAAGACCATTCCTTACTATTTAAACAAATTTAAATGACCTGTTTTATTTAGGATGAAGTATTTTTCTATTTGATAATTATCACTTTTGGCCTTTTGTCTGTCTTTTAGGTAGACATTTCCTGGGGATGAAGTGGAAAATCAACTTCATAGTGGCCATGTTGATTGATCTAAATGAGGTGCTTGATGGGTGTAATAGTTATGTTAGGTTTAGAATCTTCTAGTCCGAATTGGTCGCCTGACAATGTTTTATTGATTTTTTCCGTAAAAATTTGAATTAATTTTTCCCTACTAAATGTAGACTCAAATCGAATGCTATATACATATATATATATATGTCTTGTAGGGTTTTACAGGTGGGTCATTACTCAATTTGTAGAACAGCTAATCCTACTTGACTTGCTTGTTGTGAACGTTTATTTGATATAATATTTTATTCCAGTACGTATTGGAATTTCAAATCTTATTTCTAGAATTATATTATTGAAAAAAAAATCAATATCAGCATACGTTCTATGTCTACCATGCCATAAATTCTCCGAAGTGCAACCTTTTAAAGGTTTTAATATTTTTGTTTTCTACATAAGAGTAATTTTTTAACCAAAAATTATTGTATTTTAGTTTTTTGTGGAGACCTAGCCATTTTTAGTCGGTGACTAAGCTATTGATTCATGTTTCTTTTAAGGGTATTCTAATTTACATTTTCTTTTTTGTGCACAGTTCAAATTTTGCAACTTCTACATAGACATATTGTGGCTAATGGTTCACCATGCTTACTTTTATTTGAATAGAGGATTGTACTATGTGCATTAAATTGTGTCAGTAATTTGGGAATTAATCATTGTGTCAATGATACTTTATTTTATTGTTGCAGTAAAAGCCCCCCTGCCAAGATAACCAACATCCTTTCCAAAAATACTTATTGATATACTATTACACCCAAATTTATCGGGGATCTTCATGTTATTGATTGTTATTTTATCTTTAATTATATTACTTATCACTGCCCTAAATGGTAAATATTTATCATTAAGAAGTTAGGTAGTTCATGGTTGTAATGAATGGCCCTAACTAAGGTTTGGCAAATTTACCTTTTTGTTGGGTATCTAATGGAATACAGCCGAATCGAGAATCTTGCTAAGTTGAGGGTCCTGACATGCACCATTATCAATAGATCCCAATTTCTGGTAAATGAGCCTGGCTGTAATGGTAATATTTTTCTCTACTTAATGCCTATGTTTAAGACGATCAAATGGATGTCATTGATAATGCATAATGGGCTTTTACTGCATTTCACTTTTATTTTCTTATAGTATTATTTGTTATTGGAGAAAGTTTAAACAATGATCATGGTTTATTGGTATTCAAATATATTTACATATATTTTTAGCACTGTTTAAGGGACTTAATTGGTGATTTTTTTAACCATCAAGTTGTTTCCTTCTTGTAGTATATCTTTCCTTTCTCCATATTAACATGGATTTCCATCAGCCTGTTTTCTTTGAGCATTATAGATGCTCCATTCTGATTTTCTTTCACCTTCACCCCAACACTTTGATTGCTTTTGGATGTGTATATTCCATTTTTACTGAAATTTGTTAAATTCACTTTGTAATGTTACCATGGTAACTCTATTATATTTAAATGTAAAGTTCATCACTCGTGTGACTAAATTTTATCATAGAATGTCACTTTGTTCAATACTCAAGTTCCCATTGTGCCATTAATCATCATTTATAAATGGCTGCATCACCATTAGAAATCTTTCATCATATTTTGTAAGTGATCACCTAATTCATTGTAATAAAATTCAGATAAAATTTTTCACATGTGAAGTGATAAAGCAATATTGTTGCTTGTAAAGCAGTGATTCAGCCTAGATTGTGTAAAACTGGTTTGTATAGTGATTTAAGTTACTCCAGTGATTACAGGCATATATTTAGGCTACTTTTTAATATAAAACGGTGAAATTCTGTTGCATGTAATAATGTTTGTCTGGAGTGATTTGATGTGCACCATAGACATTCAAGAACTTTGGGATTGGGTGCATACTTGTTGTTTGTTGATGTGTTTGAATATGAATGTATTTGAGTGGTATCTGTGAATAAATAAGTTGTAAGTTTTATTTGGTCTATTTCAATGTTAAGTTGGAATATTGGTGAAGGTTAAAACAATCACCTGGTATGTCTAACAATTCATGGATTTTCTGTCAAATACTTTCCCGGGAAATATATTAGCTCTAACTGTAACTACCCTGGTATCTGGACTTCAATGGTAAATTTCATTTCAATGTCACTCATCTTTGGCAATGTTCATATTATTCCTCTAAATAATGAGATGCATGTGGTGCTCACATTTAGTGAATGGAGATTTCAACAAAAGGTATTGTTTTCATTGTTCAAAAAAAGTGGCATATTCAAGGACTTAAACTCCTAGCCTTAAACATGAATAGGTTGTGAGATCAGTCTTAATGATATTGAGTCCTCCCTGAATAATTTCATAGGTTATAGAATACTCTTTCCATATAATATATACCTACCTATATGGTCATAGCCTAGTGGCCAGAGAATTTGGGTACTAGTGGAAGAGTCCTGGGTGGTAACTTAAGAAAATCTCTTTTAAAATCCAAGTTATATGATTTTCTGGTTACTAGAGCTTGGGAAAAACAAATGGTGACATGGGAAGGAACTGGCCTCCCTATCCTGAATAAGCTCATGAAATAAGAGGTACTGATACAGAGGTATCCAACATTTTAATTCTTGTAAAAATTAGTTACATTTAGCAAGAAAAAATTCTAATTGTCCAAGACTATTGCATACAACAAAAATGGGAATTATGTAAGGGAACAACTTCAACAATATTCCTTCATTTTCTCAGACATTGTCATAGAGGAAGCTGTCACATTCTTTACGTTGATATATTCAGAGCACAAGAGAAGCAACTATTTTCATTCCACTGATCATTTAAATTTTGTTGTATTGTGCATCTTTCTACAAGCTAAGAGAAATGTTCGTAAAATATTTGTCTAGGGAGTCATGAAATTATCAGATTTTCATAAAATATGTCAGGCATCATTAAGATAATTTTCATTTTGTTTAATTTATTTATAGATGCTATAAATTGGGAAATACATAAATCACTCGCAACCACCAGTGAACTTATGTTTTTGTGTTCTGTTTAATCTGAATTACCTAATTGCCGTTAGTCATCCTGACACATTGATCAATTTTTAGAAACAATAAGTTAGGTATCTTAGAAACATTTTTCATGAATGTGAATCACAACCCTTTTAATAAATTCAGAATCAAGAAAAAATATAACATTAATTTTATTCAAAAGGATTATTAATTTGGAAAAATATTTTAAGATTTTTCACTCACCTTGGATCTTTTATGCAAAACTTTTTTTTCCATTTGAATATGATCCACTTGAATTCGCATTTATGAACCTAAATGCAGGTCCTTTCTTGAAAATAATCATTTGCCCCTAGTCTAAATTATTTCTCATCTCTTATAAGGAATAACATGTCAACAATCCACCTTCTGACAAATTATTTATTATATTACCTAATTCAGATTTTTTAGTCACTAACAAAAATATTCTTGTTGCTACAGTTTAATCACAACTTTACTGAGCACTTTTGAAATGCATCCAAACTTGATGTATGTTTTGATAGTCCCTTGTGCTTCAGTGACACAACACACTGGATCCATATGAGAGCCTGCACAATATTGTTTGTGCTATCTATGAACTGTTTGGGAATAGTCACAGTAGCCGAAGTATTTTGAACTTTCAAAAATAAATCCACGCTCACTTTTGGCAAATTATTTTCTTGACCCATTTCATTTATCCCACTCACAGTAATATCTTTGGGATCATTAATATATTGCAGTGTGATGGCAACAACATAGTGGTGAGAGTGCATATATAGGTTGATTGGACTATTCCATGATAAAACTAAATACCCCTCTCGGTTGATGTTCCATAAACACTGAATGTTTTTTACCGATGCAGGAAAAAACCATCTAAAATCACGATAATGGCTGGGACCTTGACTCTGAACATCCTGAGCCTAAATTAGTTAATAGAAAAAAGAATATTACATTACAATATAATTAAAGGTCACTCATTCTTTAGAATGAATATATCTGAAAATTCACTCTTTTGGAAACTCACATTAATGAAACCATTGAAGTTTTTCAATAGTACAAAATATGGTAATTTCATTACAATATTGTTGTTGTCTTCTGTTAGATGCTTTGTCCATAGGCTATATTTATACTATAATTCATCCTAACTTTCTTCCAAATTCTAAAATGTAATGCAAGATCACCTTAAGGGTCCTGGGTTTTATCCCATGGGGACTCACCAAAAAAAAACAGTATGTAACACAGCAACAAAATAATGATTATGCATTATTTTACACAATTCGTGATACATGTATTTCGGCATGTCTGAATTACTTAACTTTCCTCTGCTGTTTAGAGCTACGATTAGATATTTTCATAAGCAGACAAAAATTAAAGATATGGCCAATAGGTCACATTATCATTCCAAATGAATTATATGCAGGTGTTCTTACTGATGGTAAGGAGGTAGTAGTACTTTCTGGCAGTTCCAAAATAAAGGCTTGCTTGCAAAAATAGGATGCTTTTGGACCTTGCTATTGCTGTACCAAAGACGGATAGAAGATTGTTTGACAGGATATGTAAACATTCTGTAATTAATTCACAGAAACTGTCTTGATTAATGAAATTCTGTAGAAAACATTGCTTTTATTCTAACTAAGAGATATATCTAATCTTTTCCTCCCTCCTTTAGTGCCATCAATTTTCTAAAAAAGTTCAGTGAACAAATTCGGGGCTTAAACATCAGAGATAAGAGTAATGCAGAGAGACAGCTTATATTCAGCCGTACCTTCACTTTTCAATAAGATGAGAATATTAGTGAGGGTAATCAAATTCATTAATAACATTAAGAAAATTTGTTTTTATCAATATCTGAAAAAGGTTTAACATCCTTAAGCACCAAATAAACCAAGTTGTTAAAAATGTCAAAACCACATAAATTTTGATCATTTATCTTTGATAATCATCAATCCTGGGATTGGTTTTTGTCCTTTCAGCTAGCCTCTTCATGTGCCCATTAATATATCTTCGCTTTCATACCCATAATTAGACCTACTCCATGCATCTGATACCTCTCGCTCTTCCCTCTCACTGCCTCTACTTTCTTCTTAATGAAGTTATTGTAGATTTAAAATCTTGTTAATTTATGATTCTTTATTTAATTTTCAAACTGTCAAAATACATTTTAATGGTTTTTTTTTCATTGGAGAATTCCCTGTCAAGGAAGCTAACCTGATGGACCATCTGTGCTAATTCATTATTGTCAAATATGATTTTCAGAATACAGGTTAACTACTATTAAATAACCAATACTACCCTGGTATGAAGGGCTGAAAACAAGACAACCATTTCATAATGCATATACACATTCTGACCAGTTTCTTCAAGGCTTATTCATTCAAAGGTAATCTACCTATTAAGGGTAGGTTTTGGACAGTCCCCAACAACTATGTAGTATACCTCTTATTACCTTCAAGGCTCATTAATAACCTCTAAAAATACTGTCAGGTTACACTGAAAGTTTGGCTGGAAATTTTTTTTCCGAGGGAACACATTAAAGTAAGAGAAGGATAATAAAACATTTCATAAAAAGATATTACTGATTACTCCAACACACTACTGCCTAAGGTATGCATACAATATGGTAAGTTTGACGAGACTATTTTAGACCTCAACTTTTCAATTTCAAGCATCACAATATTATTTATTCCTGAATGTGTGGCCTATAGTGATTATTTTGTCGACAAACACTGGGTGAGAGAAGCATTATTCAACATTTCTGAGACCTTGAGCTGTAAAAGGGAATGCTTGAAACCTGCAATTCTTTCCAAGCCTTACTGCGAAACTGCTTACCTTATGTTTCTTTTGCTGAGAGAAAAATGACTTCAATTTTTTAGGGAAAGAGGACTCCGTATCCACAACAGTGTTCTGAAACATCCTGCAGATGTAATCTTTGTTATGACAGCATTCAACTGGGGGAAGAACTGAACTTAAATCTAGTTCTCGACAAATGTCTCCACCACCCACAAGAGGTTCACTGTGGACATCAGGCGAGACACTATTTGAAGGATCCATGTTTACCCAGTAATCATAAAAGATATTATTTGAATTATTTGGTTCAATCACATTGAATAGAGCTCTCAAAGGAGACACTGCAACTGGATCAATCCCCAGTGGAAAGAGTTCCAGGAAAGACAAGTCTGTGTCCTCAGCTGTCATTCCCAGGCTAAAAAGAAAATGGTAAAATATTAAGACATGCATACAGCTGGAGGCATAAATATGAACTGCAGCAAAGCTTATCATGTTCGCTAAAGGCATTGAAAGTGCATACATCCAGTAATCATTATTAAAAGGATTTCTCCAGGATTTGCATGGGATAAATAGGCATTACCTATTAAAAGAAAGAATCTGCAGAATTTAAATATGCTCATGTTTATCTAAAACCTTAGGCCTTCTTAAAAAACATAAGTAAATAAATAATTATACATAGGAGCAAAAGATTTATAAATAATTATGAGCAAATTTTGTACTGGGAATCACTGCTTTATAGAAACTGTCGAACGATGGAAACCATAATTGGAACAAAATAGGCTATTTTTGAGGCAAACCATAAAACTGCAGCAACTGTCAGAGCAGCACTATGCATCCCCAATACAAGTTTTGGCAGACTCTTGTGCATAATAACTTGCAACATCTCCTTTAAACCCGATGATGATGAATTAGGAGCTGGATTAAAATATTCTACTTGAAGATCATTATTATTTTCCTCAAACTCTGAGTAAACATTCTTGGTAGTGGTAATCACATCCATTTCGTTGAGAATCCGTCTGTTGACACTTCGTGACACAAATAAAGCTCGTGGCGGAAGGTCATAATTTTTGTATGATCTACCTAGAAAAATAAAAACCTAAAGATTAATGGTGAGAAAAAGCAATGCTAATCATTAATATCACACTAATCAAATCTCTGAAAATACTGAAAAATACATTGACCAAAAGTTTACATTCAAAAGTAAAAGGTAGTGAACTTAGAATAAATCACCAAGTTTTACAGGCTGATGTTTTTTTGCCTATCTATGAAGAAAATGCTAAAGTAAGCGAGAGGATAAGCAAACCTTTGACATGACTATTGTCTTCCCTTTCATTTCTACTTGTATATTGCAGCAAAATGTCATTTTTTAACCATTCTAATACATTCTTGCACACCATCACATTCACAATCAAATGACTTGATAGAAAGTGCATTTTGAGATCATGACACTATTGTCATTACCAATGAACAAGTCTTTATAGTTTTCAAAACATAAAAAATTCCCAACAAACAATATTTATCTTTGTACAATTTTAATAATTTTTTTGGAATCAAATGCCACCAAACTTCATGCCATAACAAGAAAACAGAAACCATTATTAACATTTGAAGTAAATGTTAATTGATTACCTCCAAAATGATGAGGTACTGATATTTCCATTTGTTTAAGCATAAACTTTGTGAAGCGTTTTATCATGGATATGGATATTGTAGACCCTTCAATGGCTCCCTGGGGTTTTCCAAATCCATATTGGAACCATGAAGTTGTCCTTGGAAGACCAATGCTGGCACGAGTGAAACAAACGCTTGTGTTGGGATATGACTTCCAATTATCTTTTAGAAACAAAAGTTTACCATCTATAAAAATGAGAGAAAAAATTATATTCAATGGTTAAAACACAATATGTGATTTTTTTCAACTCAAGTAACATGGGATTACTAAATATGTCTCTGTGGCTCATGTTGATCATCAACATGCTTCTTTTGTTTTTTGGATTTTTCTGCACCAGTTGGTTCGTACACAAACTAATTCAAAGATGCATGACATAGAAATGCATGTACATAGTTACGTAATTGGGAAACTATCCTATCACAAACAAAATATTATGAAAGCTAATGTTTATTCTCAAGAACAACCCTAAAATAACAAGCATTAGTGTTTTAACAGTGGCTTAAAAGCTTAGCAGCCAAACCCAACGGAGGAATTAAACCTGTGATCCGTGAGTTATCTGGTGGTTGTGGTTTCAACCAGATAAACCAGGTCAACCTGATAAAAAATCTGACCAACTTTACATAATAAAGCATCATTGTTTAACTTTATGGAATTGGGAAATAAAGTGAAGCATCATTACTTAACTTTCTTTCCCAACATCTGCACAGAAAAAGTAAAATACAAACTTATTCCTTGTTTTTTCACAATATCAAAATACACAACTTTAATTCCAATAACATAAAATGTACACATTATGCCATCTTAAAAACTAATCATGATCAGTTCAATGTTCAAAGGAAAACTTGAGGACACCTTCTGATGAATATATCAGGAAGGGTCTTACAAAAATTAAACTTCTAGATTATATGGCTCCAAAAGAAATTTTAGAGACTTATATACTCTTTTTTTGTTCAAGCATGCTACCAGACAAAAATAAAATATTAAGTCATAAATGTTGTTATACTACATGGACTCACTCTCGTTGTCAAATCCCTTTTAAAACTAATGAAATACATGCCACACTCATTTGCAAGGGATTCCCTGACATTCATTCCTTTTCCATAACATTTCCCATCAAAAGTTAACCTAGTCTGTATTAGCACTAACCAACAATATGGATTCCAACTCAATCATTGTAATAAATTCACAATAAACATTTTCACTAAATAAATGATTTGTGCTGCAAGACAATTGATAACACTATCACTTTCAGTAATGGATCCAGTGTTATTCCTCTTATATATTAATGATCTCCCACATATATTAAATTTTGTACCTGGTCCTCTCCCAGTGCTGTATGCTGGTGATACTAATGTTTTGGTGTCTGCTGCTTCCATTGACAACCTAATTGCAAGGTCAACTA
>LYUA01000424.1:799290-812615 GCA_002093875.1 Calopteryx splendens
ATCTATGTAAACTCGCCTGATGATGTTGCCTTGCAACGAAACCTAGGTCGTATTATATATATTTTTTAAATGTGGAATTACAAAGTGTTTTGTGTCATTTAATCATGACAGATATTTGGCGAGTATTCAACCCTGATCTTCCTTCTTGCTCGGAGGTTGTTTCTGATCCTCTTTGGAATACACGATGCCAACTTTTTGACTTTGCTGTCATTGGTTGAAGACAAACCTTTGTTGGACGCCATAAAGGGCATTGAAATTCCCGCCAAGCAAACCCGCCCGACGAATAATCTGGATCCAACCAGGATCCCATTTGAGGTCTGAACTTGCTCTTTAATGATGATACGATATGATGGCCAAAACAATCGAGGCGTCCAGATACACCCTCGGCAGCGCATCACTTCATCTTTGGCCATGCATAACCCGAAAGTGAGTGCTGGTGGCAGATTTGCAATAATCTCCGTTGAATGCTCGAAGAACATACACGGGAGTGTTTTATAGCACCGCTCGCATCCTCACCTTGATAACGTAAACTATAACGATTGAACCGGTTTACCAGTTTAGGCTTAGTACCGAGAATCGTACGTTTTAGTGGAACATTACAACCACCACAGTGATCAACCCGAAAATATACCGTCGGGTTGACTACTGTGAATTGAAGATAATACCTCCATTCAAATCTCATTCGTCGCGGGATACTTTCGCCAAGTTTGGCATTAGACTCACTTAATCCGTTGTTCCGAAAAGCCCGGTATATTGGTACAGATATTCAATGATCGCTTGCTTGCAATCAATGCTTGCTTCGATTACCCCCTCCTTCGCAGTGGACAAGCCTCCTCGGCGACCCCTGTCCTCCCTACCTACCGGCGCCGCTGAGCTTCACCACGCCTATATCGGCGAATAAGGAAGTGTTAAATATTTGTTCCCTATGATGTATAGGTACAATTCCTAACATAACCTTTTGGAGTTCTTTCGGTTCCCATTTTTTTGTTCCACAATTTGTCTCTGTAATTTTGACGTAGGTATAACCAAACTTAGAGCCAAATGTTTAATGGCATGAATGGAATTTTCGTATCATAAGGTTTGTGCAACGACACTAGTTTTTCAATGGCAATGTAGCAGTGTGCTAACTCACTGTTGGTAAAAATTAGTTTCTCTCCATTTTGCATTTGTTTGTCGTCCCTTCGTACTTGTATAAATCAATTTCGGTTCATGGGGCCCTACACTCACGTGCACACTTGGTGCGCTAGATGAGCGTAAGCGGACTTGTCTTGCCTTAGCGGTACAGATTTTTTTTTATTGTTCCTAAAAATTGCCATATTTATCAAGTTTTTCCCGATAACTGACGTGCTTATGATAAACCCTGGGTGCTCTTTAGCTACCTTATGTTTAAGGTACTTAGGGTGGTACCTACGTTGCATTGCCTTATGATAGCCCATATTTTTCCTTATTCATATTTTGACTTCGGTTCAGATACTAAATGAAGACCCTTTTTTGGCCATAGAGCCTTTTAAATAGCTTGCATGACACGCACTTTCATATGAAATTCCGGTGGCATTACTCACTAAAGACATTTCTTTTCAAATAGCTGGAAAGAAAAGGATTAGATAATAATCATGATTTTCTGGCAAAAGAATTTGCTTGGATCAAGTCCTTGCAGCACTCTTATTTCAAAATTCACCCAGTGATAATTGCTAGGGGTATGGCTTCTGTAAGTCACAAATGCGAGACCTGTTCTATACTAGTTTGGTTCTTGATGCTTCAATTTTGATAACACCAGTGAGCATATCATTGGTCTTGACCTCTGGATCCAGCAGGTGGGTCTTGTGCGTTTCAAATTCCGTTCATGTATTCACACTGGAAAATAAACTGATGGTATAAATATTTTCTATGCACTTTGTACCACACCATTTCACAAGTCCTACCAGCTTGATTCCACAGTAGAGCATATAAAATTATGGGCAGTTCTATTAGTGTAACAAAATAGTCAACAAAAAGTGTGCAGGGGGGGTTTTCAAGTAGTCCTAAGTTTTATGAAAATGGAGCCTTAATTTGTTTACCTTGTCTCTTTTTAGCGGTCTGGGTTTCCAGGACTTGATGGCACGTCGTGGAGCCATTGAGGCAACTCCAAAAACTCCTTTCATTCTTGGATTTGAGTGTGCTGGTGAGGTTGAAGAGGTTGGAGAGGGCGTGGAGGGATTTGCTGTAAGTACAATGGCTTGCAGTGCAGTATAGGTTCTTTTTTTTTTACCGAGCTTGGGTGTGCTCTTTCTATTGCATAAGTGTCCATAATTGTAATGTTATTTTGTGGTCATCTTGATGAGTAAAATAGTACTAGAGGAAGAGGCCCTTTAATGGTACTTCATTATATTTTTGCATTATGCCCCCTCTAAAAATTCAGTTGTACAATCTGGAACCATGTTCTCAGAAAATTTATTTCCCACGCCAGTTCTACCCGGTCTCTGTATCAATATTCAAATGAATTTTACCTGAATAATTCCTGTATCACCTCCAATGAGTTCCTAGAGGGGAAGTTATGTGTAAAAACTTGTTTTCCTTCCCAGGTTGGTGATAAGGTGGTTGCACTGCCAGAATACCGTGCGTGGGCTGAGCTTGTTTCAGTATCCCAGCGTCTTGTATTTAAAATGCCCGAGGGCATGTCATTCATTGATGCAACAGCCATCACCACGAACTTCTTGGTGGCTCATATCATCCTCTTCGAGCTGGGAGGTATTTCTCCTGGGAAGAGCATCATTATCCATTCAGCTGGTGGTGGAGTGGTATGTTCCATTTTACTTACTTTAACAATGATCTAGTGGCATAGGAGCTAGTCCAAGACAATCAAATAAATTGTGAATATCTTATTGCTCTGCAGTGCAAGACTGCCTAATTAGTGGGAACATTTCCTTGGCATTAATTATGGGGTACATCTTAATTTTAACATGGATTACTAATTTAAAACTTTTCAACCAATATCCCTTGAGCCATCCTTTGTCATGGCATATCAAGCAATTGATGCTGGCAAGTTTAATAACAGTAGTAGTAAATAATAATAGTTTTATTTCTGTAGGTTACATCAATTGCAACATGGAAATTGTTAATGTGAAATTTCAACTGTCAGTATATAACAGTTTAAAACAAAATAGTTGCACTAAAGACTGTGAGTTAAGCACCACATTAATTTCATTCTCACAACATATGCATTTCACTTTAAGATATTTACATAAGCTATAAAACCCTTTACTAATTAAATATTATTTTAGCTGTATTTTGAATTTGGAGATTGTTGGTATAGATTTTGAGGGTAGGCTGTTGACGATTACAGACGCTGCATGTTGTCACTTTAATGATGGTGATAGGTGGTAATTATTTATGGAAATGTTGACATTACTTTTTGTAGGCAGATATGGGGATTTTCTTGGCTAAGATTCCTCAGTGTAAAAATATAAGGAAACCAGAGTTAATGAGTTTTACTTTTGAAATAGTGGACAATAAGGTGTGCGGATTGGCAGCTGGAGTATGGCTTTCATTGCTGGCTTTTAAATGGAAAATGCTTTTCTGGCAAAACTCATGCCCCCAATATATGATTCCATAGGCGAGGTTTTTATTTTCGCTTAGTATGAGTTTCAGGATGTCCTGAGAAACATTACGTGTCTGTTTTCTGATCGCAAATATTACTGTGGTTAGCTTTGTAGTTATACTGTTAACGTGGGTTTGCCAATTCAAGTCTTCACTGACTGAGCCCTAGAAATTTGACAGCTGTAGATTGTGAAATATGGTTGCAATCAACTCTCGCAATCAGTAGAAGACACTTCCAGAGGGGGGTCTTCTTAACATGAAATTGTGAAGACTGTTAAGATCCAGTTCATTTGAAATGCACCACTGAGGCATATTGTTGAAAGGTATATTTGTTTTTGTATTGGCATTCCCTTGTTAAGCATGGAAGAGATCCCTAATAGTATTACATTAACAAATAACTGCCAAAGATGTATGTGGCAACACAGGCTCTTTAAGTAGCTTGAGAGCACTCCAGTCCTGATTCTTTTAGTCAATGCCATTGGTAATGCTATTAATTTCCATGTAAAAAAATGAAATAACGATACTGACTGCATTTGGCTGCCTTTTTATTCATGTAGAGGGATATTCTCTCGTCAGTCAATCATACATGCAATATAATTATAGCCAAAATTTAGAGTTAGAAATTTTGGACTCTCCACCCAACATGACAATCATGTGAAGATTGTTTTTCATGAATCACTACCTATATATGTATGTATGGTTAAAAATTTCGACTATTTTATCTGTCAAAAAGAATGTTTACATTCTCATTTTTCATCATACCTTTCCCCTTCTTTTAGGGATTAGCCCTGACTCAGCTCTGTCAATTGGTACCTGATCTGACTGTTTTTGGTGTTGCATCAAAGTCAAAACATGAAGTGCTCAAAGAGGGCCATGGTATTGACCACCTGCTGGAAAGGGGGACTGACTATGTTAGCGAAGTTCGCAAGTGAGTTACTCTTATTTTTTTATGTAATGCATATGGATAAAGTATTGAAACAAATGCTTGACTGTAATGTTTATTCTAGGGTGTCTCCTGAAGGAGTAGATCTTTTCCTGGATTGTATGGGTGGAGAGGAATGCAACCGGGGATACTCCCTCATCAAGCCTCTGGGGAAATATATCATTTATGGTAATTTTAATATATTTCATTTATAGATGTGAATGTTAACAACTTTATATCACATAACTTATGAAAGAATTTTTCATTAATTATGAAATTTTATTAAATATTATCTAAAAATAACTCACTATAGTTCATTCAATTGTAGCTCAAACATTTTTAGATTAACATTACCTAAAAGGTGTTGACGGTAATAAGTAAATTTGTCTTTTTTTCCAGTAATTCCTTTGCAATTAGAGATTTCCCTTTCCTTTCTAAATATCTCATTGCAAATCTGTTTCTTAAAAGTTTTCACCAATCATGTATGGCTGAATTTTCAATTTCTTTTAAATTTATAGGATCATCAAACATGGTCTCTGGGGAAAGCAAGAGTTTCTTCGGTTTGGCAAGATCTGTAAGTGTATTTTGGCTTATACTTTTAATGGAATTTTGTGTACTTATATTTGCACTTAATCATGTTAATATTCGATTTACTTTTCAGTGGTGGCAAGTTGACAAGATCTCTCCACTTAAGTTGTTTGACGACAACAAGGGGGTAACTGGCTTCAACCTTCGTCGTCTGCTTCACTTGCAAGCTGGAACTACCACAATTAATGCCACTGTTGAGAAAGTCTTTAAATTGTGGGGTGAAGGAAAAATTAAGCCTATAGTAGATTCTACTTGGGCTCTTGAAGACGTAAGGATATATTTTATTCCTATTTCTGCCATGAGTCTAAAGGATCAGCAATATCATTCTGTATTAAATGCTATTCTCAATTTATCTAATATGTTTGCTTATGTAAACTGTAAATAATGAACTGGAGCAAACATTTTCTACTTATCACTTTATCAGGCGCATTGTGGCCTAGGAGATTGAACAGACTTTGTTGACATGACTATGAGAAATTCGCATAATAAACATACTGTTAAAAATATCATACAATTAGTCTTGATGCACGTATTTTAAATTTAACTTTTTCCATAAATTTTAGAAGCTCTCAAGCTTAATTGGACATGAGCAAAATGGCTTCTTAATGCTTTGACTTAACAATGCATTTTAAGAAAAAAATGTATTTAACAAGTATAATAAACAATTTTTCCTTCTGATGTAGTCTATGTGAAGTGTTTTTGTTTCAGAGAGAGTATTGCATACTCTTAATTGGATGATGGTAATAATAATTGGTTATATTGAATGTATACACCACAGATATCAGAAGCTATGCAGAAAATGCAGGACCGCAAAAACATTGGGAAGGTTATGCTGGACCCTGCAATGGAGCCAAAGCCCAAGCCTGCCACCCCAGCCAAGGGTGCCAAGGGCAGCAAAGACAAGGAAGATAAGAAGAAAAGTGGTGATGCAGCCAAGGAGGATGGCAAGGAAAACAATGCTGCTTCATCTGGGAAGGAGGAGGAGCAGAATGAGGAAGTAAATGGAGAGGGAGGTGATGGAGGTATGTATATACTAAATCATATATAGTATGCATCTCGAAGTATGTTAAATGTGGTATGGGCATTAAAATTTTTCTTATGAAAGATTAGAAGGATGAATTTTTGAAATGGTTGCACTTGACGCTGTAATTGGTGTGTTCAACATTGAATACTGGATGCAATAGTAATGTGTAAATGCAGTTGTTGGTCTTTCCAAATTTGCAGTGTTTCTTACTCAAACCTAAGCAATGGCTATTTATAGTATCTTAGTAATGTTCATATTTTCAACATGCTCCTGGGTAAAGTCTTGGATAAACTGGCTGGCACTGATTGCCTTCTCTACTGTTGCATCTAGTCTGTTGTGTGACAGCTGAGGTAATACTTAATCTGAGTGGAGACATGCATTAACAGTGATTTGAAGGGAAAGAGCATGAAGGGAAATGAGTAACACCCGGAGACCAATTTCCTCTCCTCCTCCTGAGTAGGAGACCTTGTTTACATATTTTTGTACCAATGAAATACTCTTCCTCTGGTGGTTGGCATTTTAAACTTGGACTTAGCCAAGCCTAAAGAAAACCATAGCACATTGTCAATGTACAAGTTCCCATGAATGGACACTAGTTTTTTGTGGCTTACATTTACTATGGTTATGAAATTCTTCTATAAAGGCAGTGATGTGATAAAAAATTAGAATTAAAATTTGCATCCAGTATCGGGTTGCAAGATTTGAGCTTCCATGCCGTACTTTGGAGATTCAAAATCTATCTAATTTATTGTCAGTTTTTGCTTAGGATTTACCTTGACAGGTACAAGATACAATTAAAACTTGTTAACTTCACTTATGGCAAGAACTGTTATGAAATGTTGGGTATTAAGAGTAATCTGAGAATTGGTTCATAATTATTTTATGAGCAACGTACCACTGTTAAAACAATCACTGATGTAGAGCCTTATTGTATAATGGCTAATATTTACACCAAATTAATGAAAGATAGTCTGAATCATCCTACCAGCAACTAGAGGTCCCTTATAGCATCTACCACTATAAAAGTTATTACTTTATTGCTCCTGTAAGACATTTTTATTCACAGGCTCTTCCTTTCCATATCCCTTTCTGCATTCCTGCAAACTTCTTAAATTTTCTGTGGTTTTCCTGGTTTTATTTGGTCACTGTTACTTGAAAAGCATATAGCCATTGTTTTATTGGTACAGAGGAATCTATTAATACTGACATAAAGGTGGCTCGGGTTTTGAGGCATTGAACCAAATACGTAATAGTTCCTTGAGATTTAAAATGGAGGGGCATAATACACTATGGGACACCATGAGGGAGGGGGGAGGGTTCCTCAAGCTCTAGGCATCTGGAGCTGGGGGAAAAAGTGCTCTGTAAATATTATTACTGGAAAAATTGTTCATTTAGTGATTATAACTCTATTAAATTATCGACCTATAATGGAGTTTTGACTCTTTACACTAATTTAAGCCAATGTATGCCTATCCAGCTTTGACCAGCTGTTAACCCTCTTGAGCGCCATGCCGAATTGCCTAATTTCGTGCTAAAATTGCCAGTCTCTTTTATACCAGACCTTATATACATTGCATAATTAATACAATATATAATTAAGCTTAAAAATTTGTAAAAAAAATTCAATGTGCGAAAAAGTTAATAGAATGTAACCAGAGGTTTGTAAAAATATAGTAAAGCATAAAGTTATGAATTTTCATTAACATTTATAGATTTTGGAAAAAGTCTCTTAGAGCGACGCCAGCATTTTAGCGAAAATTTTCCAACGTTGCCCACAGCGACGTTGGCACTTAAAGGGTTAACTAAAGTTGATAGTGATATGACAATGAATTAGATACAATTTGAGATCTAACTTGGGTAATATATTTAATAACCCATACTCTGCGAGTCATAATAATCCAATTTCTTCCTATCCTGTCATTATTATCACAATATTAAATTGACATCATCCTGTATTTAACAGGCTATTTTATAAGCCTGTGATTATACCAGGGAGTTATGATTAATCCCTTTAGCAAATTTGACCATATTTCAACGAATATAAATGGAGGTAAAGACAAGTTTAATGCTTTTCAGATGCCAAGGAGAATGCCAGCTGAACATGAACAATCAGGGACCAACCAAAGAAGTGCACATGTTCACACCCTCATTCACCTTTGAAATTTGTGCTGTGTTATATTTTTGTGTAAGATATTAGCATTATATACTATTTTTTTCGTCTGAGACAGTTTGAGATGGAGCAATGAGGTGCAGGGTGATCAGTGTGCATCCGTGGATGTATGTGTGTGTACTTGGAAGGTTGTGTGTGTGTGCGTACAAGTCGGTGTGTTTTTGCATTTCTGCTGCATTTGAGTTATGAGCTGTATGGATCAACTAAAAATGGAAGGTTTAATATGCCAAAAAATCAGGGTTCATATCCAGGAAAAATGAGGTTGTACACATGTATATCATGTCATATTTTTGTTGTGCATTTCATCTGATGGAATTATTCTAATGTGTGAAGAAGTCGTGGGGGTGGAAGAGATGTTCAGTAAACAAGCATATTTCAAATCTATATAATTATTTAAGCTTTCAGCTGCAACAGTTTCTACAAGATGGTATTCTTTAAACATTTAAATTTTGGAGAAAACTTTTTAACTAATACAGATAATTACCTCAAACTCTTTCACTTTTCGGGTATCTGATTTTGTATCGAATAGGCTGTACTTTCGCAAAAGTAGTTACAAAATGTTAGTTTCTGTAGGTTATGTGAAATATTTGATAGTTCTATTTACAAGCTTTTATTCAAAAGAAATATCAAATCCCACATTTGGGGCTTTGTCATTAAGAATTTTTGGTCCAGACACTGCCCTTTATTTTCATCCAGCTTTCTATATTTGTAATTTCATATTCCATAAAGGGATTGTTCCTAAGGTAAGAAAAATCTATGAAACTGTTCTGCTGTAAGCACTGTGCTTTTAAAAATATTTCTATGAAACAATAAAGGAAGCTCTTCATAGTTTATAGAGTTTTGGATTTACCCTTTACTGAAGTATATTTATATTTAATGAATGTTGGGTTGGATCTGGCAGCAGCTTAATGCAAATCCAGATTGTTGGTTTGAACTTTTTGGTTTTGGAGGCATAAAAGAAATTCGGGCAGATTCTGATGCATTAAATGTTATGGTAATGAGCCAGCTTAAGACGAATGGTGCAATTTTTCTGCTTCCAGGTTGGCATAGCATTAAAATATATATAAATATATATCTCGTTGATTGTAAGTAAAAAAAACTAAGCTGAGCACAAAAGGAGTGTTGTATGTTTTTATGATGTGGGGTAACCTGCTGCTTGTTGTAAGACTGATATTTTGCGTCACCTAGTTTATGGTTTTGTAATACTTGGAACAAAAACATGATATATTACATTTTATGATTGCCCTGCTATTTATATTTTTTTGAATTAATTGGTAAATCTTTGAAGAATGAAAAATTTTTAAAATGTAAAGGCTTATGCAATGTATGCTTATAAATGATGCATGTATGCTGCTGCAATGAAGCAAAGGCACAATAAAGTGAGTTGAAAGACTGAATTGTAGTATTTATTCAGGTAACATTGAGAGTTGCCATTTTTCATTAATTGGTGTAATAATGCAGTTTCATTTCATTCTTAACTCTTTGAATGGTGGTGTCAATATTGTATAGTATGGCCATTCAAGGAGTTATGTCATCTACACTGAATGTTTGTTTAAATGAGGTAACGTAGGTTCATACAATTACCTAAATTTTTTAATTGCTTCCCAGGTCTGTTATTTTCTAATTAGTCCAAATTTGTAATATATATGTGGTACATCAATTAAGCTGTATGCTTGGAATGCCCAGTTGTTTTCTTCATATTAATTTGATGTAGAGCTTAAACCAAGAAATTCTTTTAAACCCTTGACTTGGAAAAGGTAAGAAAAGGATTTTAAAGAATACAGGGAATCTTTAATGCTGCAGAGCTCTGGCATATTTCTATTGGCTAATTGGTTCACTATAACAGAATTCTAAGTTGGCAGTAAATGCTGTTAAATTAGTTTGAGAAAATCTGTTGGGTCAGTAGAACATGAAAAATTAAATTTTTGTCAGGATGATGATCTTGTCTTCGGAGAGGGTTATCATAATATTTGTACAGGGTGATCTCCCCAATATGAAGTACCTAATTTTCATTGTGTATTATTGCTTAGAAGAAATCTGTTTACACAGAAGAAATTTTATTCCTCCTTGTCTTTGACAAAATTGCTTCAAATGTTATATGCAACCTTTTCTGTTATGGTAAAGGTGTGGGAGGGGAGTGAATAGGGGATGTCTTGTTAAAATCCCAAATTTGTATTGTATTATTCAGTGGAGGTAGAATTTGAGAAAGAAAAAAAAACTTGTCAATACTTTAGCATTAGACTGGGAAGTTCTGGCCTGACCTATAGGACTACCTCTTCAACAACCTCTGCAATGTAAAGAGCACAACTTGGAAGCATTCATAATGGAACTGTGGGAACTCCAATAAGTAGCTCAACGATAACCATGAAACTCCTGAAGTTTAATCCCTTTGCTTCCAGCCCCTTGCTGTTGCGCAACTATGGGAAAACTGCCAAGCCCATGAAATGAAGTTGTTAAAAAATAGTGTTTATGCAATAATTTAAGTACCGAATCTTAATTAATTTCGTGTTTGTCTATTTTGACCATATATTTAGGAAAACTTTATTTTGCCTATTGTTTATTAAATCTTTTCTATAGTTTATTTACTATTTTAAAAATTGGGCACATTACTGCAAGTAAATATAGTGGGCCATATATTGCCCCGTGGTAGCAAAAGGTTTAGCATGAGTGGGGTTTTTTTCTTATAACATTTTTATTGTTAAATCTGTTAATTTTTTATTTGGGCCAGAGTTCAAATCCAGCTGATCAACCTTGCTAAACAAAAGAATGATATTATCTGGGTATTAAATATTTCTGGGAAACTAGAGGTAGCGTGTGCCATGGAACTGTTCTGCCCTATCATTACATTAAATTACATTAAATTGGTCCTATCATTACATTAAATTGGTCCATAATTAATTTTAACTACCAGACAAGCTCTATCCTTACTAATGAAACATCTTTGGATTTAAGGGCTCTTTTTGTAGGTTCAATATTGCATCAATTAAGGGTTGACCATTTGCAGTAATGACTGTAAGATGAATTTTGTTATATACCTACAGTAAATTGTTTCTCCAAGAATAAATTCAAACAAATTTTAAGCTTAGAATGAGACTTGTTCCAAGAGGAAGTGCCTTAGTTGCCTATATCCTAGCCTTGCCATCCACCTAACTTACACAAATTGTGGAAATCAGTTACATTAGCAACATAGGCACATAAATAGTGAATTAGCACAAATTTCACTAGAGAAAGGATGCTATTCTGATTAAAACTGTAGCAATCATTATGACCACTGCTCATACTTCCTTTTTCCAAGTATTTTGTTTAAAAAAACTATGCTTTTACAAATTCTTATTAAATGCAATTTTGAAATTTATTTGAACATTAGTCTTTAATACACAAATGAGGGGACATCAACGTCAGAATATTTTGACCACCTTCCACCAGGTGGAGGTAGTTCTCACTCCTCCCCCCAGAATTTTAGGAATATAAAATATTTTCACTCAATTTCCATCATTGCTTTGCAACAGCATTGCACATATTATTTTATTCATTTATATCTAGACTGAAGTGAGCATCTAAGTACCTAATCACACTGGAATGCTGATGTAGGTGGGGAGGAGTATTGAGTTATTCTTTACAGCTTTAAAACAGTCAATTAATGGAAAATCAACGGAAAAGATTCAATAAATTACACTAATTGGCCCATTTTAATAAAAGAAATAACTCTATCCGTCACTCCCTGCGTATGCTTGATTGAAGCCCCCTTCCCATTTAAATGAGTTACCTATATCATTTGTGCGCAAAACTTCTAACTCCGGAGAAACAACTGCCAGCAGGATGGAGTGACCCCCTTAATAATGAAAAAAAAAACAGCCAGCAGTTGACAGTGGGCGGAAAGCTATGTGTTTCCCGTCAATGGCACCCAAACAAAATAGGATATTCCAAAGGGCATCGAACTTTACTGCAATTCCCTCCCACTCCTGGCATGATGTTGGTACCTAGAGAATGAATTTGGCTAATAAGAATCGTAAAGCAATTATTCAGTAAAAGAAATAATTTTCTACTCGCTCGGAGAAACTTAAATTTATAGTTATCCAACAGTAATTACTGTTGGTTAAATGGTTAGGTCTTTCAAATTTCGGTAAATGCTAGCACAAACATCCGGAATAATTTGAACTATCGTGCTATGATCTATTCTCGTGGAATGCATAAGCGAACGATAAATCTCTCTGGTCGCCCAAAACCGTAAGGTTAGAGATAATCTGAAATATTGATAAACATATTCAATTTTACATCGAAAAAAGAGCATCCACACAAGCACGAGGCCTATAGAATAGTTAAATCAATTTTGTGCTATTTAAAATGGAAAAACGCTTCTCAACTCTTTAGAAATATTACCTTCTCTCAAGAGATATCGATGCCCTCATCGTGGTGTCTTGCCTCCCGATGTCATTTCTAACTTGGCCCAATATCTCCTTAAACTGACCCTCCGTCATTCTCATAAAATCCCCTTATGCCTCGGTCTTTCAAGGCCAATTCCTCGTGCACCATACTCAACACCCCTCTACCTTCCTCCCTCCTCTGAATTCACCGTCTTGCCCAACTTGCTCTTTTCCTTTTATTACGTCTATTCAGCAAGGTATTGTTAAATAGTTGTCTAGGTTGCCGGAAGCATGGCAAAAAAGTAAAATATTAAGCAGTGCCGCGTAAAACAAAAATTAACCCATTGCAGCCGGCCGATTTGAAAACTAAAACTAGCGGCAGGTCGTGGTAGCCAATGGCCTCAGTTTCCCATCTGTCCAGAAAACCCCTTTCAATTTCCATCCCACGTGACCTGAATCTGAAGTGCGTGTCTCATTCAAAGCAATTCAATGGTAGTTCCTCCACGACAGTTCAAAACTTATATTATTGTTCACTAGACGCAGCAGACAGCGACAGTCAAGTGCTGGTGAAGTGGCTCATTCGTAACTTGTTTGTCGAGCCTCTATTTTTCCGACAGGAATATGTGCTTATTGTTTAAGTTGCATTGTCCCTGTCGAAACCAGCAATCCATCTGTATTCGT
>LYUA01000424.1:859552-878479 GCA_002093875.1 Calopteryx splendens
CTGACACCCTATCCGACTTTCCATGACCTCACATCACCTTAAGAACTTAAATGACTTGTGGATAATAGAAGAACATTTGATGAAATTTTCAGGTCCAGCCTATCCTATTTTCACAGACATCCCAAAGACAACACCCAATTAAATCCACCACTTACTTTGAGTATGATTAATTCCTTTTCTAAAATTTCATTTTCATCACATGCACCATCTGTAACATAAGCAAATTCGCTTATCTTTGGTGGGTAAATCTCTTCTACTTTTGCAGCTACAAAAAGGCAGGTGATACCTAAAACCAATCAAAATAGAACCAAAATAACACAGAGCACATAACAAATACAACCATCAGCAATATACAGAACAACAGCTAATAGAAACAGAGTAGCTAGGGTAAAGTAATTTCTGAATTTGGTCTTTACCTGGTGCTTAAGGGAAAAATAATTTTTTGAGGAAAAAATACTTCCGAGGTTGTCAAAGTAAACGTATATGCTTCAGCAGTGTTACCTTTCTGGAGTGTAAATCACAATTCAACATAAACTTTAGATGAAAGGGAATAAAAATAAGAGTGAAATTATTATAAGACCACTATAGAAACGGGAAGTAATATAAATAATTATACAATTATATAGCATACACTGCCCACAAACTACAAATTAAAAATACCAAACCTCAAAAATTTCAAGCATTAATTCTGAATACAAGGTTTTATTTTACATGATTCTCCCACAGCTGGTACACATTCCAGTTTCAAAGCATGCGAGTTCCACTGGGCACTGTGAACAGAAGCTCAACACCACCTTTCTTGTTTTGATAGGAAATTCAGGTGGAGAGCTCTTTCAACCATTCATATATCATTTAGAGAAACGAGTCCAATGTGAGAATATGATCACTGTATGAATCACAGGCCTCACCAGAGCACACATCCTATATGCTTACATCTTTTGGTGTACAAGTACATGAGCAACAGGAATTGTTTAGCATTAAAAGAGATGTATTGTAATCACTAGCCCATTTAAATGTTTGGATAACTTATAACAATAAAACCACTAGTCCTTGCAAGTAATTTGGTGCTACAGTATATATTGCACACCTAGCCAACAGAATTTCATAAAATGACTATTGAAAACAGAGGAAGCTGCATAAAAATACACTAAATTGTACACAGCAGAACAAGCTCCAAAATAATATGTAAGCATACCAATAAGTTGCAGCTGCTGCTTTGGAACATTCTGTTGATCGGAAAGAAACCGATCAATGAAATCTTGGGCCAAGTAATATGTTTCTCGATGAAGCTTGTACACCTCACAAACCTAGATAAATATAAATTACAGTATATTGCAGGTGACAGAGACAAGAACAATCTATTAAATATAATTTTAAAAAGCAGTGAATGTGCCACCCATTGAGGAAGCATGAAAAAAAATATCTTTTTTTTAAAATATGGATAGCAAAAACAAAAAAAAGCTTTAAGCCAAAAAATTCTTATACTCTGTTCTATCTAAATTAGCATTTGCCTCAAGTTCTTAATATATAAAATAATGAAATATACTGATGCCCTTGGTCAACTGCCAACATTTGGGAGTAATTGTCTCCATAAAATAACAAATTAATCCAAGTGAAACCTCTAGAAATAGAAAACCACAGACTGATGCAAAATGATTTATATTTCAGAAATATTCTCAACTGCCCAGAGCTAAAATAATTGACTGTTTCCAAAATGTTGCCATTATAAATAATAAGTAATAGTAAGGATGTCTTTTTATATTGTTTCAGTTCTCTGTACTGGTTTAGATCTTGATACTTGGTGCCAACACTGGACCTTTACTAACTATGTATGTCTTAATCTTTTAAAAATTAGTGGACTGAATTTAACTACACAACCCAGTTTGTTACAACAGCCACCATAATAATACATCCTAGGAATAAATAAATTATATTATTTTGGTTTCAAAAGCCAGGTGAAATAAACTTGCAATTTTGATTAGAAGGTGTGGACGCTTTGCTTTACTGAATGCTTGGTTGAGAAACAAAGTAGGTAATCTGAATGAAAAGGTTCTTTGTAATGTTGAAAAAAGAACACTGATTCAAGAAATGAGTTCAGGAACTGAACAACAGTACATTCACTAAAAAGCTCGTTTAAACAGAACTCATTAAATATAAAATAATAATTGTCTAATATCTGGTTACAGAATGACTGTTAGCTTTGTCAGTACAGGCACTAAATTGTGCGTAAACTAGGTTTTTCTTAAAAATAATTTGTCAAGATTTGTAAGCAGGTCCAGGTCCATTGGATGCCAAAGTACTACGGTTAGCATATGGGCTTCTGAGGAAATACTATCTAATAGATGATGATTCTTGTGATCAAGGTAAAAGAGCCTTGGCAGTTCATAAGCCTGTAGGGTCAGCTGGTTTGAAATTTGATTTAGTCTTCACTACTTAAGTTGGTAGCCTCCACCACATGAATTATGTTTCCTCAGGTTTGAAGTGGAATTTGATGGACCACGGGATATACACCAAGAGCACAATTTGCATTGTCAACCTCAATCATAATATTCCTCCAAAACTGACATCATTCACTGATAAGGTGATAATGGTAATTCACAAACTCCAAACATGATACTTCTGTTTAGACTAATCTTCCCTGTCATTATCAATATGAGAAAATAAAAACTTGAAAAGAGAATTAACTAAAATGGCATGATAGAACATAACACACGACCACCATGACGTGTGAATTTGAATCAGTAAAAACAAGTTTACAGCCATACCATCTGGTGAGATCATTAGTAATTACATTGAAGAAGACAAAAAATAAATAACATTTAAGGAAGATAATCAAACAGATAAAGATTTTTTAATGACCATTAAAAATTGTCATTTCAGTAATGAATAATAATTCTCATGGAATTGGGCATAGCCTTGGCCACAGAGCACTGTATGGGTACAAAATTAAAATTCTCACTGCTATGCCAGTTACCAAGTTCCAACTTCGCATGACTGGTTCTCGACAGTTTCTCAACAGTACTATTGCCCACCAACTAGTTGTACCAAGAACCAAAACCAACCCATCCTTAGTAAATAGATAAATGACATACTTCCATTAGCCAATCCAGTAATATTGATCGCATCCTCGGTTCCAGCGATGGGTGTATTGAGAAAAAGCCAGGTTTTCTTAATGTACCCCAGTGCCTGTCCTTTTTGACTAATATCTCCCACACTTCAGTCGAGTCAGCCCAATCCAAACCCAAAGGTAGAGGCATTCTTGGAGGAGATCCATAATCTGTAGCTGAAGATTCCAATGGCTGACTTTGAGTGCTAAGAGATGGTGGAGTAAGTAGCCAAGGAGACAAAGCAGATGGTATTTCCTTGTCAGACCTTAAAGAAGAATTGAGACAATGTGTCAAACCAAATCAAAATTAAGATATTTCCATAACCTAAAATCAAGTTAACTGAATAAAAAGTGTACTAAGTTTTAAACAAAAATGATTATCTGCTCTAAATTATGCTCTCCCACAAACCCCTAGTACCTTAAATATATAGTCATTGCCAGATGTTTAATCAAATAACACAATTCCCTGGCCCTCTATTACTGAGAAGAAAAAGCTTGAATGGAACACATTGTAATGAAATACACTAATACAGAACTGAGGGAAAAATAAAATAAATTCAATAAAGTAATTTAGCATACAAACAGGGGAGAGAGAAGTTAACATGTCTGATAATGTCCCGGGGCTGAGTGATTCCTAACCTTAAATGAGAATCAACAATTCATGGATCCAACTTTATTGAATGAAAAATTACTGTAATGAGAAAAACTAACTGGTAACAAATATTGCCTTTTCAACTGGCACAAGCTACATGATATCTATGCCACAGGCTGAAGAATCCTCTAAATAGAGGACCATAATATATTTTAAAATATTTATAAATATCAATAGAATTCACTCTCGAAATCACTGAATTATAAATACTATCACTTGGTCAAGTAGTCCCAGTCAAATAATTATACCCTTTCAAGGTAATAATAATATGAATAAGGTTCAATGATACAAAACACAATACTGACTATGCATAAATGTAAGAAAATTTCATTAACATTAAAAAAGTTTCATTAATTTCCTTTCCATCAATACTCATAGTCTTCCATAGCAACAATCCATAAAATATAAACTGGCCCATTTTCACATCTTTTGATAGATGATAATGTTATATTGTCTCCCAAAAAGACCTCCCAGGTTAATCACACAGCAATATGGTATGGCAGTGAGAAAACTAATATGATACATTGATAAAGGCAAGCCATTAATTAATGTTAATCCCAGATGTTTCAATATTATAAGTGAGGGAATACTTACACTAATACTCTAGTTACCAGGCATCCTCAAAGATAAATGTGTATAAGGCAGAGAGAAGATAATTTTGAGGAGATCTATGCCTAATCATGGCTCAAGATTTTCTTATAGGCTTAATAAAATATCATATGTTCATATAACCTCAACATCAATTATATATAATATAATTTACAGAAGCAAAAACACTCCCAAAACTATAGAAACATAACTTACTGGGATGATGATTGACAACTGTATTCTCCAGTTTCCACGTATGGAGAATTAGAGGATGACTGCCCTCCATCTGCATTTTCTTTGTTTGCTTCTTCCAATGTATCTGGATCTTCAGAAGTCGAGACAACATCACCCCCTACTTCCTGTTGGTCATCCTTCACAATAGACAAACCATCAAATTGAATAGGCTCAATATCAGAGTTTGCCTCGGTTGGACTGCTTGAAAGTGCTGCCTCTGCTACACGCTGTGCCCATCTATCAGGAGATGACCAGCCACCCTAAAACAAAGCAGTAAGAATTGAATGGTCAAACAAAGAATTAACTACTATTATTGCCATCAGTATGTTCGAAGTAATCTAGTAATAATAATAGAATTTTATTAATTTTTATATTACCTCTACTCTGACTGCTTGCTTTTTAGATTCTTGCCATACTGCTTCATCTTCATCCAGCTGAAATAAATGGAGGACGCAAATGAGAATGAAATTCTAAAGTTGAACAAGAGAACTGCACAATGACCAATAATTTACCTGGTCGTCTTCTCTAAACTTCCTTTTGCGGGAACCCATATCTGATAAATTTGAAGACCTAAATATGGAAATAAATTAATAACGGCTGGTCATGACGACTTATAAAAACTGCATTGTAACTTATGTAGGATGTTACCTTTCCCGCATTTTTGAAGTATCTTAAATAGGTCCTCGATTTCAAACTTGGGCTGTATAGAGCTGCAAAAAAACGAAGTTGATCGTGCTGTAATTGTATTAACAATGGGATAAGTAGGATAATTTATAGGAAATCAACAACACATGCTTATTGCATACTTGGATTTTTTAAACATATCAGAACTTTTGAATAAAATAAGTGCCTAAAAGATTGATACTCGCAAATGACGTGTAACAGTTGAGCAAGTCCTTTGGCGGTACAATTATAGCCTGCGAGAACAAGAGAGGAGGAAACTCGACAACTTTGCTAAGGTGCACATTTAATGCGGAATAAAAATATTATTCAGTCATCGAAAAAAGTCAATAAAACTAGCCTGTTTATCAAAATAATAGTAATTATCAGCTCGTAGAAGTCGGCGCCATGATCGCCCCGCCGAGAATCGATGATATTATTTGGTTAATTATTCTCAGAATATATGGGATAGAAAAATTAACTTCATTAAGTAATTCGCTTCTTCGGGAACAAATGGTTGACTTTATAATCCATCAGAAGGTATTCATATAAAATTATGGAAGCCAAAGCAACTTCGAAACTATGGCCACCACAATATACATAAGAATGCGCGCGAAACTGAGCTTCGACGTTTCATGGCATGGAAATTAAGAAGTAAAGATACTGAATAAAACTAGAAAAATGATTTAATTTTGAAAGGACACAAATAGCAGCAATTTTCACCTTGTATTGAGCAATAAACAAAAGAATACTTGCACGCTTTGCTTCTCGAGGACGTGGACTATATTTAGGTATACCATAGATCCATTATCTGATAGTTGCTAACAAAATAACAATAATGTACAACTTACATTATTTCTTTCGTATCACATTCTCCTCAGATACCAATTTCAGCACCAAAAACCACTCGCAATCTCCTGAAGTGTTCAAGCGTTACATGCTCCGGCGGGAAACTTCATCACCACCAATTCCAAATATAAAGGCAATTTTACATCTGTATACACTATAAACGTGTTACAATCGACGAGCATCAACGTAGCAACAAATATCTCTGGCCAAGAGTTGAAAAGAAATTTAGCCTGCGAAACTGAAATTCGCAAAAGTTAACCCAGTACTTCCCGCTACGAAATCTTGCCTTGAAAGGTATACGAAAAAATAACTGACCGAGGAGGGCGCTGACTTAACCAGGGCGTCGTAATCTCTGATTGGTAGATAGGTTTTCGGTAGCAGTAGGGGTGGTAGCGGCAGCAGCCCCCTAAGTCCCCTTACATCCCCCCAGCTGTCGCTCAGCTGATCGCAGCGGCTACGTGTAGAGAAGCTAGCAGGGAGGCGGGAATTCACTAATTCCCGCCAAGATTATGGTAATTACACATCTAATAGGATTATCTATGATGATTTGATTCATTATGCTCCGCTGAGTGTGTGGCTTTAAAACTGCTCTCGTTATCCCACTCTTAATTGGACAATCCAACCAAATTGGCAAATTAACCGGGATAGTTTATTCTAGGAATTATCACGATTTCCCAGTATGTGAAACAAGTTGGGCTCTTTGTATCCAAAATGAAAAGCTGTCTGAAGATCATAAAATAAGGTGTAGGATGATCTTTAGAAAAAGTGAGCCCTGACTGTTCGTGTAATATTAACGTCATCAATCTCAATAGAAATTAGCGCCAAAAGACGATTTTGTACAAATTGCGGACCTTTCCATTGAGTCTCTATAACTATTTTCTTATTAACTTAGAACCCAAGAAAAGCTGATCGGGTTCTTTTGAATGACCCCTTTTCCAGAATTTGGCATATGAATACATACATACGAATACATCAATTACAAGTATCATTATCCACTCAACACAATTCAAGGACATTAAATTCGCAAAAAATAGGTTTACAAAACTTTTAAGATATACAACATCACAGATTGAACCAAAAGAGACTATTGATATATACATGAATGAATAGAAAAATAACGTATTTAGCACTCAAAATAAGGTGTTTAGAGAAAATACGGGTAATGTGATTCGAGCACTATGTAGTACGCCAAGTCGTATATCTTCAAATACATGTCAATGTTTTCCTACAAATTCAGAGTAATGAATTTACAAAATTTTTGAAAAGTGTAATTGCAATTATTTTTTATTTAGTGATACTATAGAAATATTCTAATTTGTATGTGTAATTTGAAGAAAAGTTCCAAAATATCATTAAAATAATATTAATTTCTCGGATGGGTAAATTTAACCTGAATATCTTCATTAAATGTTGCCATTGGTTTGCAGGACTGAGTTTATCTTGCGCCATGACGATAGATATATCTTAAATATCAAAGTTAGGCAGGTAGTGAGAAATTATACTTGGACCATTGCCCAAGTATACTTTACATTTGACGGTCGCTTGTACTTAGACCTATTAGTTGGGCCATGAAAGAAAATTGGTAGGACTTCTTTCATTTCTGCTTAAATCAGTGGCACATATATCGCATGATATTTCGTGCATCCCTTTCGCTCAGCTTTAAATTGTACACATTTTGGTACTAAATGAAAAAACTTTATTCTGCGCAAGACAGTTAATTAAAGTGAAATACTCCGGAGATTAAACCTAGTGTACATCTCTGGGTCGTCTTCATTGATCAGCGCCATATCAGTTTTCACAAGTAGGCACTGATATCTCTTCATTGGAATTTATTTAAATTTTCAAAATGGATACGGTATTTTCATCACTCAATCATTGTATTGTTTGGTTCATTGTTAAAATTCAGAAAAATAGAAGAAGTACTTGCTCATTATGAGGAACCGAAATAACATTATAACATAATGTTAGAGAAAGTAAAAGGTTTATATGATTTTACCTGTAATTATATATTTTTTCAGGATTAAGGTACAACTATTCAACTAATTAAAAAAATAAATTTACAATGTTTATAATTTTTTAAACTACTACTTTATTTTTTAATAAGTGTTCAAATGAAAGTATCGCTTTTGTAGTTATGATAGCAATTTTGGGGTCCCTCTTAAATTGAAGTACAGACTAGGTGAATGCTATGATAATTGTAGAAAGGTACAGGATGCGCTAAAATGAGGTTTAAAATTCAAAAAATATCAATGAGCGCATTCCTTAAATAGTATCCGTAGAAACTGGGCTGGTGCATAGAACCAAAGGCACTATTATTTAATCAGTAACCTTGCTGCTCATGTCATGAGTGACAGAGCGGTCCGAACGGGAGGAAGAGTAGTAGGAAGTTGGTCTTTCAGTCGGATGGGGAGGCATATGAGTACTTGTCGTAGTTACCCTGCATTTTCCTATCTAAAAATAATTTCGAAAGAAGAACGATCTACGAATATTGGTTAAATGGGATCTGTGGCAAACGATATTTTCCAGAAAAAAAAACGAAATTCAAAGCCTGAATACATAATTGGGGTATCCTTCCTTTACTTTAAACTAACGACATTACCTTACAGAACATTACTCTCTATTTTCCTACTCTTGTGCCATGCTTTTTTCAGAAGATTCAATAATTACGTCATTGAACAAAAAATTCTTCATATCATAGCAATTATTCATCTTCATAACAAATGAATACGAGTTCCCGGTGTTCGAATTTGCCTCCTTAAAAATGTAAACATTGAACAAATTCGTAACGAAATGCAAAACCTCTTTAGGCGCTCTATTATGGAATCACTTAAAAGATGTTACTTGAAATGTGAAAATGGCTTGCATGATCCTATTTTTCTTCCACATCTGCAGCGCATTACCATCGGAAGAGGACCAGATACAAAAATTACTGACAAGAAATGCTCAAGAATACAGCGTAAGTTTCATCCACGAGTATGCTCCACTAAAACAAGATGTTCTCAGAGCTTAAGCTGATGTTTTTGGTAATACTGTTTAAAGGGTTGGTTTAATATCCTTAAAATATGTTAACTTATATTTTTTTTGCACATGTTAGTATCACTGAAAGCTGACTATACAAAAGATGAAGTTGAAGTTAACCGTAATGGGCCTAACCCATCGGGTGTAAACGGACAACCCTTGACCGGAATTGGAGGTTTGTCGTCAAAAACTTTGAGGCACGGTGACACAGTCGAAATTATTCTTGGGAAGTACATTCATCGAATTCATTTTGAGCTTGTAGGCAGTGATTCTAATTTTAAACCGACCACCACATGTACAAGTTTGAATTCTCCAGGGTCGACAACAGAGTTTCAGAGAAATGTAGAAAGCGGTGAGTATATAGTGTTTTAGGCAAATTCCCTGGTTTGTGGAAATTTATTCTTAGGTAACATAAGTTTATAAAGCTCACATGTGCTGAATTACTATCAACCGTAGGTCCCAAGGTAACAACGAAAAGAGCGCCTTCTCCTGAGTCTCCAGTTCCTTTCGTCGGTGAAAGCAAAAGGAATAAAGTACAAGAAATCAGCGAACCTTTATCTTTTAGTGCTACCGTTAGCACAACCTCCACTGGCAGGAAACCTTCATCACAAAATGTTTGGAAAAAGGTCAGCAATGGGAAACTTTTGATTTTTACTTCATCAGGAGTGGAAGGACGAGAGAAGGTGAGAATAATGTCTGAGACTTTCATCTGTAGATATAGTACAATTGCATTTTTAAAGCTCATAGTGAAGGCTATTTTAGCAAACTAAAGCCGGTGTTTGACTGGTGCAAGAAAGGATTGCAGGGACTTACATTAATGTAATGGTTGTATGATTAGTAGTTCGTTATTCTATAAATTTTAATGTGATTAATTTTAAATATAATTTTGCCAAGGAAAGGGCATTTTGTGCCATGTGGATTGCTATATACTTATAATTTAATTTGTCAGGTTGCTGCATATGACATGGATGGGACTCTCATTACAACTAAATCCGGTCGTGTTTTCCCCAAAGACTGTGATGATTGGAAAATAGCTTTTACTGAAGTCCCAGGAAAGCTTAAAAAATTGTGGAGTAGTGGATACAAAATAGTTATATTTACCAATCAGGTATGTAATTTACCTCTGGTCCAAGTTCCATTTTAATGTAAAATAGTGCATATACTTAAGAGTTACCCTTAACATAAAATATGTTTTGCATACCGGTCATGATTTTTGGAATATCATTCCAGTCAATTTTCTTGTGCACTAACATCCGAGTGGTTTTTATTTAACACAAAAAACCTGGGTGTGTTTAAAAATAATAAAACCGGCCAGTGGTAAGTGTAATAAATCCTCCATAACAAATCAAATTATGAAGGATTCACCTAAAGTATTTAGTTCTATTTGTTCATTCCAATTCTTTTAATAACAGATTATTTGGTACTTAATCAAACTGAAAATAAAACCACTTGAAAAACCCAATGTAATCCACATCTAAACTCACATGCCGTAAGTTTAATGAATACAATGTAACAAATAAACAAATTCTGAGGAGCTCCACGCAAAGGATTTAGTTTATTTGAAGTGATTTCAGTTCATTTTACAATAATCTTTATTAATACTATTGGTAGGTTACAGCTCCATATAGTGAGATATTCTTTGATTCATCATCAATCCTAAGATTAGTTTGATGAACTTCTACACTCATTTCTCCTATCATCTAACCTGTTTGTGTGAACATGTTCTTCATTTTGAAAACTATCATTATTTCCTTTACATAACATAACTTTCCTAAATACATTACATACATCAGTAGTTTGCCTCTTAATTCTTCCCATTTATTTTCCTTTGAAGACAGTGGCTAAAGACTTTAGGTCTTTTGGCACTTTTAGGTCTTTGGCCACTGACACAGAATGTGACTGATATGCTTATTTCTTCCTTGAGTTTGTTTTCATTAGACTTCTTTCTTCACCAACTATTCACACAACCTCTCAATTTCATCATATGGCAGGATATCTATCCCATGGTATTACTTTCCAACCATCTGAGGGATAGCCATTTACGAGTACTGCTGTCAGGAAAGTTTTCTTCACCTACTCCTCCTTCTTTCGCCTTGGAAGAGGCATTTAGTATTTTACCTCTACCACGTGTATATATAATGACTATTTTGATATTGGCTTGATCTAACTTTCAGGAATATTATAACATTTCCAGTACACATAGGTAAGGTACTAGACAGCAAAGGGACTTTGATGTCCCGAATGCCCATATGAAAAGAACAACTATGGCCCCTTAGGTTATGGATTTACATTTTGTATAATAAACTTCCAGCATATCTGAAAACTGCCATGAGCACTTCTGCTTTCCAAAGTAATGTAAAAGTTTTCCTACTAAATAAATGTTTTGGGTTTATTTTCCACTGTATATATAGGTGCATTATCCATATATTTGTCAATTTTTGTGCTAGTTTTGTGATACGCTCCTGTAATATTGATCGCCGGGTCTTGGATTGTCCAGCTGGCTATTGACCTAAGGGTCCCAGGCTCAAATCTAAGGTGTTACCTTTGGACAACCCCTTTGAAAAATCATAGTAGTACAATTTTATGAATAACAGGACTTCGTGGGCAAGGATTGCAGGTGGCACAGGGAAAGGATTTGGCTTCCCTACCCTGAATATGCAAATGTCACACGCCAAAAGCCTTAGTTAAAGGCAAGCTCTATCCTCACCCATCAAAACCAAAGTGGAGGTTGAATGACTGAATGGCAGGATGAATCAATGAATGACTGTATCAAATTGGTAAATATTTCCAAAAAAATGTTTGTTCAGTTCTCTAGCTCTTGCATATTAATCAAGAGACAGAGGCAAGCAAATATTCTGTTGCAGTCAATCTCCAAAAAAAGGGAATTTCCATAAATCTAAAAAAATACCTTGTTACATAATGGCATGGTGTAGAAAGTATTGGAAAAAAATATACACCAATTTTCATGAAATTCCATGAGGTTAAGGGTAACTGTTTGATTTGACAATACTCCATTAGTAATGTTCCCATCCATATTAAAATTGAAAGCATCTCATAATCATACCTTTTATGAAGTAAAACTGGGCCCTGCTGTGCATTTAAAACATTGACAAAATAGAAATATGTAATACTCACCTGAGATCGATTGGTCTGTGGAAGTAGATTTTTTTCAGGATGGGGGGTCCCATTTTGCATTACTTGTTCCTTTGCCTACATGTTATAATTTAGCTTAAGACTTAGCTGCCATTATGATCAATTGTACCAAAATGGCAATGAAAGTTTTAAAAGAGTAGATTTTGAAGTTTAACATTAAACAGGAATCGAAATATTTAATAAAGAAATATTTTGATCAAAATACTTGAATCCAAAATCTTACAATACAGTTTTTTCAACTTTCATATACATGACCAAAAGAATAAACAATAAAACCACAAAAGCATTAAAAATGATTAAAAAAATATCAAGAGAACTTTTAAAATTGAATCAATTTTAAAAGTTCTCTTTAATAATTTTTTCACTGTGGATTTTTCACATATGTAAATGCAACAGCGGTTCATCCGCTAANNNATGTAAATGCAACAGCGGTTCATCCGCTAAAAGTTACGATGATCATCTTTCTTTAATAATGATAGGTAATCTTAGCTTTAGGCTCATAAATCACTTTCTCAAAGAGCTTAAGTCATTTCAAGCTGTAACTGTCAACATCAATATTGTGTGTTAACAGGAAAAGCACAAAATTGTCAATTACACATGTTCTTAGTATTATTACAGCGTTTGCTCCTCAATTTTGTATCTGTTTTGCTAAAAACTTCAGGCCAGAGCATCATTTAGAACATAATGAAAAATTTTGAATGAGAAATTTGGAGATAGTATGCTGTTGATATCAGAAATATGCTTCAAACTCCTATAATAAATTTTAATTCATGATAATAGTTAGCATTTAAGATTGTAAATTGTTGATGTAAAACTTATTATTATTCTAAGAAATGGAATAGCTAGTGCACAATTAAGCCTGAAGTTCAAAACTTTGATAATTACCAATGAGAATGAGAGTGGCAGTCAATCGTTCATCACTTTTAAGTACCTTTTCTGAATTACTTTTGAATCATTATCAGTAGAAATTTTAAAGTGAGAATCTGAAAATTATTTTTTCTATTACTTTTACTGTTATAATAAATATAGTGTAACCTGTTTTGTGATATATGTGATATTTTTTTAAAATTTGTTAATGAAGATGCCACCTGTGTGATGAAACCAGTTTTACTGTATTGAAGCTTTTGTGATCTCTACAATTTTTTAAATTCAATATTCTAATCTAATATATTTTAGGCTGGCATTGAAAGTGGTCGAATGCGAATTGAAGATTTTAAAAGGAAAGTGGAGTACATTGTTCAACGACTTGGTGTGCCAATTCAGGTGTTTGCATGCATAGTATCCAGTGGGTTATATCGGAAGCCAGCCCCAGGAATGTGGGAAGTCTTGAAAGAGATGGTGAGTCCAAATAGATGGTATATTAGATCTTAAAAGTTGTCTTTTTCTTTGAAACAACTTCCAGAATACAAAACTCCCTTTTCTTTCCTGTTAAACATCTGCTAGTCTCTATACTCCAGAATACCATTCTGATTTGTATCATTCTAAGAGGGGATGGTGTATTCCCCTAAAAAAAAACATAAATCGAGGATTATGGGTTTTCACACACAACAATATGATATCCAAGCATTTTAGAGGCATCTGCTTGTATTCTATTGGAGTCAAAATATATCATAATTAAATATACCTCCAAAATTTTCTGAAACCACTCTCGAAATTACATATGGCACACTATATGTGGGTAATTCCTTGCTACTTTGACCTCTCGTATTTTGATGAAAATCAGAGAAAATTTTCCTCTCTTCAAATAAGAATTGCCATTTCAGGTATTTTTGGAATTGAAAAAAACTTAAATGGCTATACCCAAAGTTCATAATTTTTTACCAACATGGAATATTCCTTCCCATATACCTTAGGGAAGAAATGAAGAAGAAAGTTGAGTTTTTTTTTCATTCCTTTTTTTCAATGTTTTGGCTTTTACGTCGATAAGAATAAAAGGAAATATAAAATATGATTAAGAAAACTTAAAAGATTTATAAATCCAAATGAAGCTTGTTGTAAGTTTAAAGAGAAATGTGGAATGTCTCCACGGAAAAGACAGGATGCCATTAATGGCATCAAATATGGATTCACTTGCTGTGATGACTGACTGAATGATTTTAATTAAATTCTGACAGGACGAGGTGCAAGTTTACTTCGAATTGGTGTAGTGTGACTCTCATAAAAGTGGAGTTCAAAGGTAAATTTTCACTTTTCATTAGTGTCATACCCATAACATCATTACTTATTGATGACAGGCTTGTTGGGCAAGGAAGGAAGGAAGGATGGCTGATGAGGATGATAGGCTCTATGAAAAAGACACAAATTTTAGAGAAAAAGATTAGGAATGTTGGATGGAATGGAGGAAGAAAGTATGTGGAATTGAAGAATAGGTTATTGTAGCATAGGTTTTTGCCCTGTTAGTATCGTGTTAGTCATGTAACAGTGGTGTCCATAAAAAATCTACCCTGGCTGAAAGACTACCGTTAATAATAATAAAACTGCTACTGATTGGTAAGCAGTATGCCATATGGATAATACTTGTACACTAGCTACTACCTTACACTGAATGTAGTGTGTAGACTTATGGAGAATAAATTAAGGTTGGGATAAGAAAAAAGAGAAATTCAGCAAAAAAAATAGCATTTTAAACTGTTGATGGTGTTGGAATATAACTGAGACATTGGATGGATTGATTCTTTTAGTGCCAGCCTTCATTACCTGGTTTATGCAAAAAATGCCATGAAGAATTTGTACGTTTGGTCATAGAAATTTATTAAAACTCTAATGACTGTGTGTTAAGACAATTTTTTTTACACTTACAGAATAATCAAAAAAAATTCTTCATGCATGTAAATTTTATATGCTAGTATGTATGAGACAATTTACAATGGCCTCGTAAAAACTGGTGGCCAATAGATTGGCTCACTGGCACCATAAGGGCATAGGTAATTCAGTTTAAATATCATTTATTAGATATAATATGAAAATAGTCTCATACTCGTATAGTATGAAAATATCTGTGAAAAATACATAACAAATCTTTGCATGTAAAAACTGTTTTCTATTGAATCTTAAAACTGTTTGTTCCAACCAGTGCCTCAACTATTCTTGCAATTCTAAGTAGGATATTGTATGTGCAAAAAGGTATATGGAGATTAAGGATGAATAAGATTAATAATAATGCATGATTAATGTTATCATTGAAATACTAGGCTTATCTGTATTCTTGTTTTACCTTGATAAAGCATACCTGTGTGTGTGTGTGTCTGAAATTTTCACTTATGCCATGGCCATATTCATTGTTAATATTTCATTTATCTTTCAGGTCATTGTATTTTGGTATTTTATTCATACAGGTCTCCTATTTGTAGTTGGCACTATGTGAGCTGATGAGTGACTTGAAAAAAAAATCAGTTTCTAATTACAATTTTTCACTCTACATATTAGACCGTTTATTAGACTCTCTGAAATAAATTACCTAATGGAAAATGATTTGAAGTTTATGATTTGTACTGGAAAAAAATTGGTTGCTTCATGATCAGGCATATTTATTTATGTCAGGAGAGACTAGCTTAGAAATTAATTGCATTTTTTATACTGCCTATGTTGTCTGATGCATTTTTAGGAACTTCTAATCTTATTACAACCACTTCCTAGGAGAATGATGGAGTACCATTGAGCGAAAACTCTACAGATCACATGTATATTGGTGATGCAGCCGGGAGGGGTAGAGAAAACACGGGCGACTCCAAACCTGTTCGTGGCGCAAAAAAGGCTAAAAAGGATTTTTCCTGTTCTGATCGCTTATTTGCCCTTAACCTTGGGTTGAAGTTCCTCACTCCAGAAGAGCATTTCTTAAATAGACCTCCCGAGCCTTTCTGTCTGCCTTCATTCAATCCTGCCACTCTAGTTGAAGAAGTGCGCCAGTGCAAATCACTTGCTTTGGCTTCCAACAGAAAGGAGGTTAGTTATTTCCATCCATTATCCAGATTTAACATAAAACTCTAATATTAAATTTCTAATTTCCCTACATGTATGTGTGACCTAATTTCTATTATACTCTGCTACTGTTTGATCAATTATATCCCAATAATATTACAATTAGACTATAATTAATAAAAATTTGATGTTCCTCAAAACATAGTTCCCCCGAGTTCAATAGATAAATTTTCAAATTATTATTGTACACATCAACATGTTTATGTCGTAGATGCATTATAAGGGGTTACTGTTACAATCAAGCACATGACTTGATGCTACCTCTTCACATATAATGCACTTAATTCTTGATGTTGCAGGTGGTAGTTATGGTTGGTGGACCTGGATCTGGGAAAAGTTATGCCTCAAAAAATTACTTGGATGGATATGCACGAGTATGTCGAGATGAACTTGGGACCAGGGAGAAATGTGAAGCTGTTGCTCGAGGGAAATTATCCTCAGGTTTGTCGGTGGTGTTTGACTGCACTCATCCGGACAAAGCCTCAAGGTCAAGAGTAATATCCCTTGCAAGGTTAGCTGGTGTCCCAGTTCGATGTTTCCTGATGATGACCACTAAGGAACAAGCAAAGCATAATAACAAGGTGGGTAAATTTGGTTCAGGATATACATGACCTTTTTGCAATGTATTTTGTTATTATAATTCATATGCTAAGGACTTTACAACTCTGAAACATGCCAGCATCAGCCTTCCTTTCTTTGTTTGGGAATTGGAGGGTAAATTTTGAATCAAGTTTTTAATACTTCTGATTGATCTGGCAAATAAAATTATCATGTTGCTAACTCTATTATTTATATAATATAAATGCAACACAATTGGTTCATGGATGAAGATAAACTGACATGCATTTATCATATGCACTCCTTAAGTGTGCATTACTGGAAAGGCTTGATGTAGCTTAGCCTTTTGAAGTCACTCAGCTTCTCATGACCTGCTGTTCCTAAGGAACTTAAAGGAACATATATATTGGTTATAGTTGTGTTGTAAGACATTATGTTTGTTGATCATCACTTATTCTAAAATGTTTTTACTTACAGTTCCGAGAAATTACTGACACTTTACATGTGAAAGTCAATGAAATGATAATCAATTCATACTAGTGAGTATGCATACTTGACTATTGAGTGCTCCTGTAGTATTTAGAGGAAAAAAGTGTTTTTTTAGTATAGTTATTTTTTATGCCGCTATTACATTGTTCAACAACTTATCAAGCATCTTCATTGTACTACATTGTATTGGATGTTTGTTCATATACATTTCCTCTATTTTCAGCTCCAAATTTGATGAACCTACCACAAATGAGGGATTCGAAGAAATAGTTCAAGTGAGATTTCTCCCCAAGTTTAATGACCCGAAAATGGAAAAACTGTATACTATGTACCTTATTGATAAATAAACTGTAACTTTGATTAGAAAATTATCCTCCAATGAAGGTAAAATTGTAAAACCATAACTAAGTTTGAGGAAATGGTTGGAGACAAGCATCTACAGCCCAATTAAGTCATAAACACCCACTTATGACATGCCCTGGCAGGTATATAAGATTTTCATCACTTGATTACTCTTTAATCAGTATAATGCTATATCTTTATGTTTATAATCTTCATATAAAGTAGCATCTCTTGGGGGTGGCACTGATGATGAGGGACATGCTCCTTTTGCTTTTTCTATCTTCCTCTTACTACCTTGAAATCACAATGGTTTTGCCAACTACATTAAAAAAATGCTACTAGCAATGATTTTATGTATGTGGCCCATGGAAAATGGTTATCATTGGTTTAGTTTGAGCAAAGCTAGTGCTAAGCACATTGGGGTAATTCATTAAGCCCTTTTTTAGAACAGGGCTTAAGTGACATAGCCCATTACTAGACTAAGAATATAGCTAACTGACAAGGCTCTGTGAAACTCACTGAACTTAGAGGAAAAACGTTTCATTTTTCTTTGATATATTCTCTGAAGACATCTCATAATTTGCAACAGAATTACTAAGTGGTCATTCATTAACTATGTGATGCAATTCATAGGGATTAGAGGGGTGCCTTGGGATATGGTTGATTACCATAACTCTGGTCTCTCCTGGACATGTCCTCTTTTTTTAATTAATAGTGTATGGATGGAATTGTAGTATAGAATTTTCATAGCACTTAAAAACACGCAGGCATATTTGTATATATGAAGTGCTAACCAAAGCAGTTGGGAATTTGAATATTCCACCCAAACCAGTAGCAGTACAAACATCTGTGGCTAGATGCCACTTGATGTGTTTTTCAGCTGCCAGTCTACTAACTGGCATTTTTGTGAGTGCATATTTCTTAGTTTTTGTAACACCATTTTCTTCTCTGTCTGTGAATTCTGAAATGTTTTCCACTGTGAAAATTGCTTATACGGTTGCCTATAATTTGATCAATATTTGTACTTTGGTGATCCTAGGCTTTCTCCAGAAGATTGCTAGTTATTTAAGTTATTAGCTGCATATCAGACAAACTCTGTTGCGTTTATTCCACTTTCCTCATCCTCAATATTCTTTTCTATTTTTGAGTACTTAATGCTTAATATGATCGAACATATTGGATATAAAGTGTATGTGAAAAATTTAGTTCACACACCCCAAAGTAGAAACCTTCCATTAATTAATATGGCTAATGGGTGGGAATGGTTAAAACAATCAACTGGAAAGGGGGCAGTCAAGTG
>LYUA01000424.1:980098-1004363 GCA_002093875.1 Calopteryx splendens
AATCATTGGTTTTACATTGGAGAAATTCCTGGTAGGAATAAAATGCTTTTGAAATGCTGGTTGAAAAACTTAACTTTTAGTACTTAAATGATTGGCTGGTTTTTGTTTATCTACAATGAGGAACAACATGGTTGTCCTTGCTGGTTTCATAGTCACTTCCTGGGCTCCTGTATCCAATGATTGACATTACTAAGTCCTTTATAGTTAAAATATGTCAAGGGTCAAAATATGAAGCTGCCTAAAATAGTGCTTACAATAGTCCCTAGGATAGGAGTTTGAAATAATCCAAAAAGCTTTTTTTTGCAAAGTAAATAAGTCAATAATGGCAGTGACATGACCTCCAATGTTCAATACCATAATTTAAATGGGCATGGAAGAAGGCAAAATAAGTAGTTCTCGGGTATTCCTTAGGGATTCTTTGTCGTAGTTTGCATAGCATTTAAACTAATTTAGATAGTTTAGTAATGATAGTGGATATATGAAGTACCTATTGCAGTGCTAGTCAAGTATGCAGCCAAGTAGCTTTGCTCTGGACTCTCCTTATTCTGTTTTATTGGATCAATTTCCGCTTGATTTACTATTAGTATACATTCTTCCATCATGAGAAAATTTCTGAGACATGTAAACAGTTACTGAACTATACTATTATCTCTTTGTTCATTCTTTATTTCTATCTTCCAGAAAGCATCTTTGAATTATAACATATTTCTTTTTGAGCATTGTCATCATAGCTTTCATCCAGTATCTTCCTATTGTTTCTACCAAGATTAGTGTCATTCACATTTGTGAGTTAAAATAATCTTTTGAAATTTTGGTGAGACAAAATTTACTGCAATTCAAGATCTGAAGAATTTGCATCACAACATAAAGTCAATGAAAATAAAATTTTATGTGGAGAATGCAGTGTTGTTGTTTCACCCAACAAAGTATGAAAGATTTCACCAAGTTGAATTTCTTATCAAAACTAGTGCCCTGTAATATATCTTTATCAAAAACATCAGTTGGGACTAAGAAAAACAATTTGGTTACTTGCCTGTAATTGAAATATGAAAAAATATTTTACTCTATTTTGGATCAAATATTTTTTAATCAAATTTTGTGATTGAAGGGACAACTTGGCAACTGGCTTACAAACTGCAGGAGGAACCTTAAGTCTAGGTGTTGTACCATCACGTTTTGAAGTACAAGTGATTGCACAGTTTGATGACCATTCCAGTACTGTATGGAGAGTTTGTTGGAATGTAACTGGAACAATTTTGGCTTCATCTGGAGATGATGGGTGTGTTCGACTTTGGAAAGGTAAGCCATGAGTTGTGAAATAGATGGTGCTGTCCAGTAATTACTTTTTTTGCAATCTCAATATGCATTTCAATGCCTGGGCATCAGCAAATGGTGTAAAAGTACCTCCAGTCTCATCCACTAATTTATTATTTACAGTGATAATGAGCATTTTAACACCCTGGTAACATTGTCAGGAGTACAACTGATGATAGTGGTACACCTGATGATAACACCTGGGAATTTAAGCACATGTTATAGTTCTAAAGAATGCATATTTGGATAGTACCATTTGGTTGTCATTAATTTCACAATATGCTGTTTCACCACCTCATGCCTAACACTTGATTTAACAAGTAGTGAAGAATTTTCAAGTCCAAAATTTTGGAAAAGATGTTGGTTTTTGGACTTTCATGATGTCCTCTGGCATTTGATGTGGTAAATTTGATCAGATCCTATAATATGACAGTTGCATGCTACATGCTGTTTTATTATTATATACATATTATTTGCATGTATTATACAGTATTTTCTGGTAAATAACGCTCATATAAAAATGTCCTTACTGTGATAACTGCATAGATAATATGCATTTCAAAAATTTATTTACTGTGACAACTGCATAATTATGCACTTTTTAAAATTTTTTTGTGTTTATGTAATGTGCAGCAAACTATCTGAAAATCCCTTTCCATGGACAAATGAGCGAGGAAATAAACCTAATTTACACATGGCCTCACAGGTGTTTCAGCATTTATTTCTTTCCTATGTGTCACCATGGAAGAAGGAAAATCAAAAATATGCAAAAGTGCACCGCTCACTATAAGTTAGTAGTTATTCAGTTTGCAGAAGTAAATGCCAATTGTGCTGCTGGAAGAAAATTCAATGTAGGTGAAGCTAGTGTGAGAGAATAGCACAAGAATGAAGAGGTTCTTAAGAAGTTACATCATGGAAAACACGCCATGCACTATAGGAAGTGTTTTTGGTTATTGCTTGAAAAAGAACTTCTTGATTGCGTTATTCTTGAAAGAACTAAAGGAATGGGACTCACAACTACTTGAGGTTTACTTCATGAAAGATAAATTGTATGAGATAAAAACATAGTGGACTTGAAATCATATCCATCCTGGGGATTCTGATTCATGGTGAGAAATAATTTGTGTGTTCAAGCCTCAATGAGCATTGGTCAGAAACTACCTTTAGATTGCGAGGCAAAGCTAATAAAAAATAGGCTTTGTAAAATAGAGCATTTCTGAAGTTGAAGAATAGCATGTGGGTAACATGGATTAAGTACGAGTAAGTTTTGACTTTCCAATTGCAAGAACTGTGAAACTTAAAGGTGCAAAAGATGTGTCCTTTACTACCACAGTTTACGGAAAGTCAAATTTCTCTATTGTATTATGCATAGCAGTGGATGGTTCAAAGCTATCTCCAATGGTTATATTCAAGAGAAAAACCACTCCATAAAGGGTGTTTTCTGATAGACGGAATTATTACTGCAGATAAATGGCTGGGTAAATGCAGAAATGATGAAAATCTGGTTGGATAATGTTTGAGAAAAGCTTAACCATTCGTTTTTTAATCCTAAATCTGTTTTAATTATGGATGCATATCGAGCCCATATAATGCCCGAAGTAAAGAAGTTGATAAACAAATACTCCATATTCGGAATTATACCCGGTGGACAAAGAAACTTCGATCACTTGATTAATGGTGCATTAATCATTCTAATCAAAACTTTGAGCTAGGTGGGAGGAGTGAATGATTGCAGGTATCCATGAGTATACAAACTCAGGAAAGATGAAGAAGGCATCTTATGAGGAAATATGCAAGTGGATATCTGAAAGCTGGATTTCTGTGACTGTAGCTTACATCAAAAATGGTTTTCATAAATCATTTGTGGAGTTGCAAATTAAAGAAACGACAGAATCTGAAGATGATGACATTAGTGAGGAATAAGATGTTACTGGAGTGAGCAAAGTTGCTGATGTTCTAGTCAGAATAATGTGAGCTATTGAATCCTTGGTTTATGACGCAATAGATGAAATTTATGGATTCAAATAAAATTATTATTTTCACTTTTCAATGTGTTTCTCTTAACAATTACTTATTTGTGAATACAGACTCCACGATATATAATAAGAGCTATTGAGTCATTTATTTCAAAGTTTGATTTTAATTAAAATGAGATTTTCCATTGTATATTGTGCACTACCATTTTTTCAAATGTTTCTATATTTTTTGTATAGATAACCCATGTTAAAAGACAAAGTAACTTGGTTTTCCACACTATTTAATAGTTTTTTTACTTTGTGTGTATATTTAGTACTTTGTCTTTTAGCATGAAGCAATTCCACTAAGTCACAGCCTAAACCATCAATTATATATCTCATATGTTATCTACCAGAAAATATGATATTAATACTCTTGGGTGCAATGCATGAAAAATCCACAATAATGGTCAGTATCACAAAATGCATGTATGCTCATAAACTCATTGACTGAATGCCAATTTTTGTGGGTGGTGTCCTTCTCAGTGTTTTTCCAAGGCTCTTAGGACTGGGGTGAGGACTTAATGACATTCAGAGGCTGTTGGTCTCTCTAAAAACCCTTCTGAGGATATTGTGAAAGAAAGAGAGAATAGACTAGTTGTGAGTTGGCTCAATGAGTATCAAGTCATTTCACTTATCAAGCTTTCTGCTGTTAACCAATACCACAATTATGCAGTTAGTAGATTGTCCTTGAATGTGAGAATTTCGGCGGTGAAGGAGACTAGATCTTCCAAATTAGAAGTGTAGCAGAATTAAATATGTACCCTGGGAGTCAATGTGGTGGCAGAGGTGACTGCCATAACATGACAATGGGAAGTCAGCATGGAGAATCGAAGGTACATTTGCAAGGACAATGTGAATGCTGCATTAAGATTTAATGGCAATTCAAATTCCCTCACTGTAGTACCTTTTACAAATGTAATCATCATCTATATGTAATTCCATTTTACAATGTGAGACAATTTCTTCCATAACCTGGTATGCCAAATATTCCTTGGTGCATTATTTCATATTTTGTGAGCAAGTGAAAAAAAGTCTTTAGAAAAAGTCATACTTTGGCCTTTTCATTCCACTTTTTCCTAATGCTAACTTGTGGAACCCTGAAAATAGGCTTGTAATCACCCATCCTCTCAAAGTATTACCTTTTTCAGTATTTGAAAATATTGTTACTCTCAAGTATTTGAAAATATTGTGAATATGACCTTAATGGCTCTAAAAGTATTCAAATTTGTATGAGATTAAGGGTTGTTAGAGATTATTGCGCACCTCAGGTAAAAGCATACTCTCTTATCAAGAAAATATGTAACTTCTTTAGTGATGGCAAGTAATGATACATTTGATAGCGATAAAGATTGGTTTTCAAGAGTTAAACAAGTTATTTTTTCAATTTATATATTAGTTATGCCGATATTAGCTGTATCAATTATACCCAGTGGTGTATATTTAAGTTAACATCATATTTTGTCAATTATTCTTTGAAATTAAGGCTATATGCTCTGATCATTATTACTTTTCCTCTTCAGCTATGATATTATTAATGTGCTAGATTAAGTTATTGAGTATCATGATTACATTTCAAGTAAAATAATCAATTATCTGGAAAAAGGAGTATTATCTCATCATTAGTACATAGCAACTATAATTTTTAGAAAATCAAATCCTCCTGAAATAAGATTATGCTCTTGGCATCATTATTAAGAATATCATTTTTTTACAGCCAACTACATGGACAATTGGAAGTGTGTGGGAGTGTTAAAAGGTGATGGGACGCAGAAAATTCCAGTGGGACTTGGTGTTGGAGCTGTGAGTGGTTCAGTTGGTGGGCCAACGGGGGTAGTTATGAGTGGCGACTCAACTCCTTCCACAGGGGTCTCATCCGTGACTGGCTCTTCCCTTGTTGGGTCCTCAGTTGGGATGAACCAACAAGGGGTGCCCTCAACTGCATCTGCACCCGTCACAGGGATCTTGCCTTCTGTTTCAAACACCACTGGGCAGGGTCAGTCAGCCAGCAGTGGTGGAGGGGTGTCAGTTGCAGCGGGCAATGCCGTCCTTTCATCATCAGCCACCCAAGGGACAGCCAGGTACCTCAAACTTGGAACCATTAGCAATCCCAATCAAGTCCCATGGCATTGACAGCGTGCATTTGTAGCAAATTCCTGCTCCTTAGTGGGGAAAGTAATATTGTGTGTTGGAGAGTTTGCTCCAAGGTGTTTTTTTATTAAGTCATTAGTCTTTGTAACTTGGAACCAAATCAGAATTTTGTATTTATCCTGAAGAGACTGTATGAAGAAGTATATTTTTAAATCTTCACCTTCACTGTTTTCATCAATAACACAGTACTGAAACAGCTTTTTGCAGCCATGCACAAGAAGTTGTGACTTAAATCATCTTAAAGAAGCCTTGTAAAATCTTATTTTGAGCTTCTTTCAATAATCGCATGGAATTCAACCAAGGCATTGTATTCTTGCTCTAGACATCTTTACTGTTCACAAAAGTTAGTTGTCACCACATGCTGAAAAATTGAGCCAAAATTAACCGGTTGGTTTGTATATTCAAATGAAACCTTACTCACACATTCATTTTAAGAAGGCGCTTTCAGAATGAATTTGATGTTGTTGAGGTGCCTCCCTTAACCATTTTAATATTTGGTGCGAGACATGCATACATTTCCCATAATTGTGTCGAATGAATAAGTATAACTCCTTTTATTTGACTAATTATCTACTTCTGAAAATCAGGTGCTCTGTCTATAGGTACAGATAAAATGTGTCATGATATTGTAATTCTTGGTTTTAATCCCAAAGATTGTTTTGTGAATGTTTTTCATTGCTTTGTAGCAATTCTAACTTGTTTATTTAATTTTTGTCAGGTTTAGTTTAACCTTTATAACATAAATGAATTTTCTAGCTTTTTAGGTTTATATCTTTTGTATGTCATCACCTCAATCATGAAAATAAAGCTTTCATGATTTTTTTATGTTGGCCTGCTGTTATCACTAGCTGGTCCATTCAATGTAATTGCATTTAATCCTGTATGCCTCTCACAGCACTGCATTTAAGCTTCTTGTTTTCTGCCACTTTTTTATTGAATTTGTTTGTAAACTGTGAGTTTATACTTTTGTGCTGATTTGTAGTAATAGAATGAGAGTTTTCTTTTTTTGTGCTGCCTTAATAAACTTGAATTATTTTAAAAATTTATTTCTTTCCTTTCAATCACTGCCAATGCAATAATTTTGGTAAAATCAGTGCTTTTTATTTTTTCAGACATACAGCTGTAGGTATGGTGATTATTATTCTTTTGCCATTATCTTAAGATTTTGCAAAATTAAGTTTTATAGTTTCTAATCATTGCCTCCTGCACATAAAATAATACTGGACACTTTCACTATTTTCTTTTATAAAGGCACATATTTGTGATCGATTACAAGGAACTCAAGTTCTGTACATACAGTGAGAGAGCTAACATCAATTACAATCAATAGTGGTGCCACTATAATGCATTTTTCTAACAAATTCCCATCTTAGATTTCATTGAAAAAAATATATCATTGATGCACCTTGATTTACGGCATTGACTAAATTCATTTCTGTCAAATCCTGATTACACAGCAAATTTTGTCATCATTAAGTTTAAGGTAAAAGATTAATTACCACAATCAATGCAGGGATGGTCTTAGAAAGCACACACACTACTAAATCTGGTGTAGGTACAATCATAGTGGCAAGCTTTGTTTTCACTGAAGTTTAATTAGGTTCCATTTCCCACAAAAACTTTGTTCAAGTACCTGCATATTGACCATTTAATTTCAAAGTACACATGTGTTGCAATTTGGTACTGGGTTTGAATAGTATATGTATTTGTATACCAACCTGAGATTTGTTTTTAAAGTGCCCCAAATTTTATTTTTATATTGTCTATTCATTATCAAATTTATATAGGTGTCAAATCGTTCTACTGCATCAGTTGCTTAACCCTTTGGTTAGAATAGAGGAGGAGCCTTCAGCTAGGCACTAGCATTGTTACTCTTCTTGTTCCAGCTTCCATCAAAGGGCTCTTATGTGTAAAATGTAACAACTTGTAACTTACTGTTGAAACAGCACTGTTGCTCATTAACATAATGTTTTATAAAATATCTCACAAGTCACGGAAGAAACTCTTTAGGCTAGTTTTTATAAATTTGTCAGAACAGGTATAAGAAATAAGCATTATTTTCACTGAAGCCACTGTGTTCTGGTACTGATGTCTAAAAAGCCATAATTAAACACAACTCTTAGGTAGCCATCATTATAAAGTGTAGGATTTTACTGTTTATGCCATCAAATAAAAATATTTAATATTGTCGAAATAGTTCCAGCGTATGAATTTCATAAATTCATGAGTGAATAATAATCAAGAGATTTTCATCTTAACATGTAATACATTAACAGTATAAGATTTTTATAATCAAATAAATATGGTGAATTAGGTTTGCATGGTGAATTAGCTAACATTTGTCAACTCACCTCATCAAATGAATTGGTTAATTTATTGTGGCATATTGTTGATGTACAAAGTTTCATGTATGTATATATTTGGAAATATTATTGGTGATAAAGCGGGTGTATTGACATACCAAGCCTGCCTTTTCTTTCCAAACAATTTTGATTCAAGTTCTTGTGTTTCACAAATGTTTTAATTGCATTTAGTTGTATACATTTTCTGGAGTATATTTAAAATTTTACATACATTTGCGGAAAAAAATTATCTATTCAGCTTGTCTAACAAGTTGGAAAAGGGGAAATTTAATTTTTTTATCAGGGAATTGGGAATATATTACTGTGGGGTATTACAATACATGTATGACACTGGGGACACAGTAGAGTGTCTTCATAGAATGAAAAATATTTACCTAATCATCGACCTCACTTGAATTATAAAGACATAAAAATATAGTATAATAAGTTATATTCTTACCTAGTCAAGCTAAAAATACCCTTTTATGTAGAGGCACTGAAAATATTAATTTCTGACCATGTTAAATTTACAACCTGTACCAAAATTATTAAATAAGAGGATATTCATTTTATCACTATCCTCATTAGTCAGCCTATCCATTTCATCAAAAGGAGTTTCTAACAATTTTAGTTTCCTTAAATCTATGTATTTTTTCCTTTACATAACATACTTCACCTGGTTTTATTAAAAAAAACCTCAACCTTTGTTTATTGTACTAAGCATTTAATATAAAGTAATGAATTCTTGAAAGAACACTGGATTAGTCTCAAGCTTTTATATTGCTTCATAGAGAGAATGAACTATCCATTACCACACTCTGTAATAACAGAATAACTCACATTGGCATCCTTTTAATCTCTCAATAAATATTTTAAATTATAAAATAATTTGAAAGAGTAACAATTTAAACTGAAAATTACTTAAAATATACACTAGAAATATATATAACCTACTAGAGGTATCTTTATGTAAAAGTAGATTTTGTATTCCTTATTTTCATGGCCAAGAGAGCATCAAACTCAGATGGTGGTGATGCATAGATGAATCCTATAGGCAATCATTTTTTTTATGCTCCTATTGGCTATATATCACTCACTGCCAAGAGCCCATATCTCTTCATTCAGATGGTAGTGATGTTTTCCTTTTATGTTAGTCAAGAAATGTTCTCCTGATGACAATAAGCAATAAGTAAGCAATGAAGACAGTGAAATTAGTGAGGGACATTACCAATCATAGCATGGTATTTGCAATCTTCTAATGTAATTTCTAAATAATAAATCTCCTAGGTATGCCAGCTTTAAGCAAATAAGTTGGAGACATCCCAAGCCTTGTGCCCTTCAAATATTATTGATGAAATTCCTTGGTCAAATTAAATGGATCACTGCCAAACCTAAATATGATCCCCCATGAGGTAGGTAGCTGGAGGGCCATTGAAGTCAGAACCCTTGAGTCATTCAAGGTAAGAGGATAAGAACCAAACAAGCTTGGAATCTTCAGTCAAGCAATGGCTCATTACAGAGCAGATTGTCAGTCCTCACTGTAGCTCAACTAGTCAAAGTAGTAACTTTTTAATTCGACACTTTATTATGAACATGACCTAGGTTTTGACATTGGACGTCATCATCAGGTTGACGGATGTCATCATCACCTGATGATGACGTCCAAGGCCGAAACCTAGGTTGTGTTCATAATAAAGTGTGTCGAATTACAAAGTTACTGCTTTCATTTCAATGTGTTAAATAAATTCCGTTATCTATTGGATAAATACATATCAATTTAATGCTGACAGTATGAATAATTTAAGCCATGTATCACATTGGTAGGTGAGACCACAGCAAGAAGTTGAGGGAAATTGACTGCCTAACAAATTGATATAAAAAAAATGTTTTCTTCCCACAAATTGTGGCCACAATCATAGGAGATATCACATATGGAAATTTGAAATTTCCAAAAATAAGATAATACCCAGCATTAAAAATAACTATGTATATATGTACCCTAATTGCTAGTGACCTAAAACTTCCTGCCACACCCTCGTGGTGGCTTGCAGGGAAGGATGTACACCTATCAATAGAATAGTTGCAACAGTTTTCTGACTGGAGGAGGAGGTCATATTTTAGGAAGAATGTTGGCATATTGTTAACATCATTAGTGTTTGATCATTAGGCTTGCAGTTGATTGATTTGTGTGTGACAAAAATTCTAAATGCCTTGCTACTGTTGTTTCAGAAAGCAGTGAGGTTGACTTTTGCAGCATGTATTGTTATCTGGATTTTTTTTACTGTGAACAAGTGCATTCCACTCTGTAGCATGAAATATTACTTTTGAAAAATACCTCTTAATGACAATGTCCATGAACAATCATCATTTACTGAAGAATGTTATCATATAAATATTTGCATGAATTCGATGGAAACTTGATCATTTCATGCTGATTTAATTGCACCAACAATTCCACTAAATTCTTTGTTCACTATTCGATTTATCTTTATTGAAAGATAATTCCAATTGGGATTGGTACCTAATTGCAGTCGAATGGTCAGTAATCAGTGACATAATTAGTAGTCCTTTTGAGTTTACATTTCCAGTAGGATGAGACAGATCCTTTAACATTAAGGGCAGCTTACAATTTACTAACTTATAGTGCACATCCTCATCGGAAATAAATGTGTTTGACATGTTCTGGTATGCTTGAGAAGCCTAAATAAACATTTCAATATTTAATTTCCATTATCATAAAAAATCCTACTACTACCGTTAACAGTGAAATTACAACAAATCACTTTCTAGCTCTAATGGAGAAATATTGGACAATAACTGACGAGATCTAATTGGATTCTGGACAGTCAGCAGGCAATTGCTTGTCAATTACCAATCGATGTGCTCTGCTGAGTATAGCTCATAGTTATGCTATGTTCAACCATGATAACAATCATGAGAAATCTTGTGACAGGCTAGTGAAATTTTTCTTGGTTACTCAGGGAAGATGTGAGCTTATTTTGATTAAATAATTGGAAGTGTGACTTAACCTATATTAGCTATCATTACTCATTGTTTAATTAATAGTGCATATCACATATTCTATTATAGTTGACAGCAATACTGCAGATTCCAATGGTTAAAAAAAAACAATGAACACATGAGCACCTTTTTGGTACTATATATTTAATCGATTTACACTTCTTTTTCTCCAAAAATCAAGAAAGTTTTATATTTGGTTTCCCATTTGATCCCAATACTGATTACTATCATGATTGATATATATCAATTCTATCAGCATTTCAAAGCTAGACTTATCTCAAAAAGATTTAAAAAGGCTGTGCCCAATCCATGGTATTTATCAATTATTTGATTATTTATGGGTTAATAAACTGGTATAAGTTTTTACCACACATTAGTAACTTTCAGACTTTTATTGTCATTAATTTTGTTTATAGTAATGGATCAGTGTTGGTGATTTTTAATATTGTCCACTAATTATGTAAATAATAATTGCCACAATAAGTGTGCTATTTAGTGTCCTATTAAGGTAGATACAATAAACTTACAAATGCTGTTTTAGTGGAGCACATTAGTTTTTGTTAAACATGCTGAATAAATACTGGATTATAACATCTAATTTAGTCACACCTCTGCATGTGAGCATCTGCATCTTAGCCCAGTCATTGCTAATTACAATGCATGTTAAGCTACTGTCAGTGAATCAATGTAGTAGCAGTATTAATGTTACATTTAGTCTATGTGTGCTATGTTACCTGTTGACCCCTAATAATTTTCCATAAATAAGACCAAAGAAGACAAGTCTTTTTGAAGTACCCATGAGAAATATAATATTTCTAAAACTTTTGAGAAGTTACATTTTTAATAAGTGATTTTAAGTTTGAGGAATGGTAACTATAAAGGTAAGTAGGCACTATAATATAAAAACCTCATTTATCAAACCAATATTTAAATTTCCCAGAAAATTCCATCAATTAGCAATTTATTTAATGAAGATAATAAATTTTCTTGTCAATTTTATAAACTCTGTAATAAAAAAAACTGTGACTGCACACCTATGTGCCCCTTTGAATGTTTCATCCAGAAAATATTGAATATATATTTTGTGCAGTAATTTTCTATTTTCCCTCAGTAAATCACGACTTCTCATAGTTATTTCTTATCATCATTTGTAAAAAAGGATTTAAATAATAGTAAACATTGATCTTCCATAGTACTTGCCATTTTTCCTGCAGTGAATTAAATTTTACAATGTGAATGAATTTATTTTAAAAATTTAATGTGGAGAACCTTCTCCAAGGTATGCATGATTTCAGCATATTTTCTCTTCTTATATTGGTAGTTTTGCATTTTTCATTGAGCTTAGTGGTTAGAGACACTAAACATACAAAGTAAATAACTAAAATGACTTAAAACATCACACATTTGCACTCTCAGATAACGATAATGCAGAAGGCATTCATTGTGTGCCATATTGGACAAGAATACAATCATTTCATTTTCACCCTCACTACTTGTTAGTTGAGAAATTGAAATAAATACTTGCTAAGGATGTGAAAAACCTAATGAGAAGAAATTTGATAACACTTTGAGTTGCACATACGAGCCCCAAAGCTAGAATATATTTTAATATTTGAGGACTACATATATACAAATCATAATTTATTTGACATTGGGGGAAAAGTAATAAAAAATAGGGTAGACTCCAATTTCATTGAGTCATCAGGTAGAGGTATAGGACTACAACTTGCATCGGAAAGTTGAAATGAACTTGCCAAGTTTGGTTTTCTGAGTGTGCGTTGGAGGGAAAATGGCCTTTCATGCAAAGGTAAGAGTGGGATGTGATGAAGACTATTTCTCTTGCACTTTTTTTTTATATGATTTCCCTAGGAGCATTAAATATTTAATGTTTTATTCAATGCTCAAAGGAAATGCCACTATCGCTGTAACATTATCTTATTAACAATATAAAAATATTGAAGTGGAGGGTTTTTGTTGTGAAAGAATGTAATAATCTCATTAATTTTTTGATATTACACAGGCTACACAAACTTCCAAGAACGAAGTATGGTGTGGGGGCATTTTGTAATATCACTTTTAGACTTAAAATACTGTGTTCATCAGATTTTAAAAGCAAAAACTGTCATAAGTTTAAACTGATTCACAAAAAAAATTTTTTAAATGCTCAGTTCAAACCTAATTCAATATTTTTTCATAATCATACTTGAATAATTTTGTTTAGAACTTCTCAGCAATCCCTCACACAGTCCTGTTGCACTCGTGTTTATGAGATAGATTTGGTGAAGCCCAGTGGTACATCGAGAATATTGCATAATTTCCCTCACCCATGGGAGGGAGGGGAGCATCAAGCTCGACGTGAACTGTGTAGTATGCAAATGGGGCTCTATGCTGTCAACAAATATGCTAGAAAGATTACTCTGTGGCATGTAGTTTTAACAATACTTAAAATGATTTAAATTGTGATATTTTTTATCACAGACAGTCTGCCATACTATCTGAATTGCTCGATACTGTCATATGTCAAAATTGGGTTTCATAATGACACTTACTTTCACAAAGAATTGCCTGAATGATTAACATTAAATTATTACCTACAACTATAGGTTGCTTTACAGAGAAGTAACTCATTAAATTTACATCAAATGTTTCACAATAATTTAAGTTTCTTACTTGGGAACAGGGAGCATTTTTCATCAGCAACGGTCCATCATGGTTCAGGTCTTTGAGACAAGAGGATGCCTGTAATGAAGGCTTTTGAGATGTAGTAGCTATGGAGAAGAATTGAGAAAGTAAAGTGGTCAGAAAGGAAGAGAAACAACAAGGTTTTACAATGGTGTGAAAGAGAGGAAGTTGCTGGGTAACATTTGAAAGAGGAAGAAAAAGTGGAGGAGATATTAAGGGGCGGTGGGATGTTGAAGGCTGAGTTAGAAGGGAAAATTGTAGGTACAGAGAAGAGGAAAGATGAGAATAGACTTCTTGGATGGCATGAAGACTGGTATATAGCGTTAATGATCGAAGAAAATGATAATATACAGAAAGTTAGAGTTTATTCTGGAGAAAATCCACAGTGATGTGTATTATTGTCAGGGACTGTTCAAAACCTACCTCTTATACCACAATGATATGAGGTAGGTAGTAGCCAACAGGAACTATTGAAAATGTATCTCTTATCAGTAGGTTCGATTTCCTCAGCTATTGTGAGCCCCTTTCCTCAATCTACAGTAAATTCACTTACTCCTATGCTGAGTAGCATTCTATGGTGTTCCTCTTACTCCAAAGAAGTGAGAGTGGAGAAAGACAGACCATGTTATTCGAGACGGTTAAATATGAAGAATTCAATTTTTGCCCAAAGGAATATGCCATTTTCTAATAATAAATATATTCTAATTTAAAAATACTTTTTCCGTTCTAAAATACAAGTTTTCCCATTTGACAATACTTTAAAATGTAGATAAATAATTGTTTGAGAAACTAATAATAACTGGAGTAGATCAATGTAAATGTGACCTATGTCCAAGTACGTAATTGGATAGCATTAAGGCACCTAATTAAACTGTTAACTATTCAGGAAAAGCTATGAGTATTAGTGACATACATAGAGAACTCTAGAAGAAGGAGGAGGAGAGAGACCAAATTGGTACAGTAGTTGAGGATTGTTATAGTGTAGAATCAACAGATGATTTTATCAAAAGTAAAACCATAGCTCTGCCAGAGAGCAGTTATTATATAATTCCACTACTGTCCAGTACCTCTAAACTGTTAATTAATGCTGTAAAGAAAAGATTAAAAATAGAACAGTGTATTGGAAATTAGGTTGGATTTAATAGTTGAAGACAAACTCAAGATATTATATTAGCTCTGCATATGATATAGAATAGATATTTGGAAATAAACAGGAAAGTGTAAGTGCTGAGTCCCATTAATACCCCACACCATCCTCACCCCCCTCCTTCAACCTCAACCCCTTTGCCTGTCATTGGACCTCTTTCGCCGCAGCTACTACAGGATCTCGATGAAAAATTGAATGCATCCACAATGTAAGCATATATTGTGGAGGCAGAAGACTGGTTTTTAAGCTATACCAAAACCAAACAACAGAAGTAAACATCAATGGAGCTGAGATTGAAGCAATAGTACAGAGAGAAGTGATGCAAGGGTGCCCTCTATGCCCCTATTTGTTTAATTTCAATCATAACTCTCAAGACAGCACACTGTGATCATTTATTTTCAACTATATGACCATCACCATTATAGGTAATTTACCTACCAAAGGCAGATTCTGTATGGTTACTAATAACTATTATGTGACGTGTGGACTTTCACTTGCTTGCCCTTACTAAATTCCCTTTTCAGTTCTTCAAACTTTCTACCTCTATTTATGCTATCCAAAAAGCCTTTGCCTCAAGGACCATGCTTCAGATCACACAATGCTATGCTTCATATAGAAGTATTTATTAATCTTTTATTTACATCTTTATTTAGCATACCCTCTTCCCTTTTCATGGCAAATGCTTCCTTCACCAACACAATTCTTTTCCTAATATCCCTCCTATTATGCCAATTTTCCTCTAAATTAATGCCCATATACTCAAACCATCTCACCTGCTATCGCTTATTCCATCTGACGCTAGTGTTTAACTTGGCCTGCCTACTTCTTGAGAATCTTATTACTTTGGTCTTCTTGTGATAAATCTTCATGGCATTTTTCTCCCATTCATTCTATAAACAAAAACAATTGGCTGTGTTACAAACTAGGCCAAACAAAACTGTGGCTAGTCTTTGAAAATTTTGCAGAAGAAAATAATGAGTAATATTTAACTAGTTAAATAACCTGGATTAATGATAAAAATCACTAGCAAGTAAATTCCCATTAATTATCAGTCACCCTCCTCAAGACTGTCTTAGGTTTTATCTGTCATTTTTAGAAATTATTCTGCTAACTTTGATTAAAAATATTGCCAAGTCACTGCGGCTGCTATTTTGAATGAAGTTGCAACTATGTAATTCACAATTATTGTCACCCTGGGCACTATTTTCATTAATATTATATTATATGGAAATAGTGACCATGGTCTCAATAATTGCATATTTTGTAGTTTCAGTTTGACCAAGAATAGCAGCCTACTAAATCACCTATAGTTATAACTACTATCAACATTTATTTCCTTGTGTATGTAACATGTATTTCTATGTGTATTTCCCTATGTATTTATTTGCTTGGGGTTTGGAACCCTCAGGTTTGACATGAAATAAAGCTAATGATGGGTTGTGTTTTCTTTTTACTTACTTCCTCCTTCTCAAACATAACAGATCAGCTCTTTCTGGGGTCAGTTCTATCCAAGGGCCTTTTGGACCATTTGGGACAGGAAAATGGGCACCTTGTCCCACAGTCACACGTGGTCGATTCACAAAAACGACCTGGATTGGCATGGAGCCTCCAATTGCAGAAGCAGGGGTTGTTGGAAGTGTGGTTGGTGGTGTGACGGAAGGAGTTGTTGTGATGGGTAGTGGCGTGAACCAAAGTTCCAGTATACGTCAACAACAGCGCTCATCAAAGAGAACATAATCTTCTCAACACTTATTAATAATACAATTTGAGGTTCAGTGAATGTGGCAAAAGTTTTTTATTTCAAATTTAGATAAACAACTTAATGAAGTTTTTTTTCTCCTTTCAAGCCACCTCATTATTTTTACATAGTGGATAATTTTGCATAATTTTAAGTTGATTTATTCATGTAGGTCATTCACGTCATAAAAGGTAAACTGTTACTGTTAGAAATGTGAAGTTTTCTTAATAGTACATACAAACTGTCCCACTTTTACATGGGATGCTCTCTGTACATTTTTTTTCATTTTATTGATAGAATTTCAGCAGCAAAGAGTAAATTGAAACTATTTGGTCCACAAATAATTTATTGTAATAAAATATATTTGCTTGTAATTTATCTTTTATTGCTCTTCTTTGTGCATCAATCAGCTATGTATTTTATCTTGTTTCACGGTCAAAATCTATGTCAATTTGGTATCAATAAAACATTGCTGTTGAAAGTTTGTGAAGAAGGATGTTTTAAGTCACTGCCTGTGTTTCAAACAATCATTAATCATATCCAAAATTTAAGGCGTGTTTCACTGAAGTTCCATTCTAAAATTGTCTTAGGAAAGGGAAGAAGATGGCTCTTCTAATATAATCTTTAATCTAGTCATGTCAATAACTTTTCCATTGAAATGTAAATAATGGATTCTATGAGCTACTTTAAAGTAACATTTTTTGTTTCATATCGATTAGCATCACGATGTAGTTGAAAGGATTAACATCTAGTAACAATGTTTGCCATAAACTCCTTGATTTTATGGCTTTTATAGTTATGCCACATAAATTCTGATAGTTTTGGATGAAACCTTTTGCCTTCCCAAAAATCATAGTTAATTTAGAGAAGAGCCTTGCAAGTATATTAGCAAAGCTTTGGTGGTATACAGTATAGAGATAATAATTTGAGAATTATATTTTATACAGGTTGTTAACAGATTGGATACAAATTGTAAATCTAAATCCTGTATACAGGTTGTATACAAATTTTTCATAGGTATACCTACCAACAAAAGTGGTTTTGATATTTCCTCTAGTCTCTTTCTTTTCTTGAAACAGAATTTGGGTAATAGGTAAGTGCTATAAGTTTTAACATTAGATGTTGAATGACAAATATTTTGTAAAAAAACAATAAAGGGAAATGCCTGAATTACTAGTTTCCAGGAGTGAACACAGAGCTTACACTCTAAAGCGTCAATTTAGAGAACCTTATTCATCAGACCGCTCATTCATTCAGCAGATTCTATCCACAGTGCTTCACAAGGACCGATCATTTATTGAAAAAAAAATATTTTCCTTCGTTTTGTAGATTTTCTTGTTAAAATATATATCTTATATTGTTTCATGTCAAAATATCTTAGGAAACTTTTTCATTGATGCAAAATCATCTAAATTAATTTCTAAACAGCATGTGTGAATATGTATTCTTTCTATTGTGTCGCATGTAAAGGACACTTGTTGCATAAATTCTTCTTCTTCTAATGAAATTATTAAATACCTTCTAATATATCATAACCATGGAAGTGGGAAAATCTTTCTTGTAGTAAATGATTGTTATCTCTAGCAGGAAAAGTGGATGGGCATCAAATTGGAAATAATAAATAGACCACATATTGTTACCAGTATTTAAGAATAAACAAGTTAAACAAATTTAACTATTCTTTTGCCCCTAGCAAACACCTAAAGGTAGTTGGGAAAAACTACCTGCATTCAATGTATGAAAGGAAATTTGCTAATGATGATAAAGAAGAAAATGTTCTGACAGCAGTTTATCTGATCTCCTTCCTCTGTCACCACAGCCTATTTTGGACGCTGCTTCCATTGGTCTGTCCCCATTCCTTTCTTTCAGAAGCTGCTCTCCTCTACTGGTTCACATCTAGCATTTGTCTTGCATCCTTGCTTGCCGGAAAAAGATGGGAAGACATGAGCGAGGACACAGCTTTTACCACACATTGTATTAATTTTCATTTAAAGCTTCATATTTAATGGACTTGAAGCACTGGTGGACCATCTCTCAGGTATCATTAGAAAGATATAGAACTCTTCAACTAAAAGATGTTTCAATTGATACTAAAAATGTAATTATATACCACTTTTTTGTTCATTACAACATATATGTGTATGTGAAAGGTACCTAATTCAACATACTTTGTGTCCTAATTCTTGACATGATTGTAAATTGGTGATTACAATGCATATGTTCTTTCAGGTGTAATTATGAAGGCTATTTCTGTTGATTAACTTGGTCATTCTTATATACTGGTAACATTATATGTGGTGTATTTATTATTTCCAATTTGATGCCCATCTACTTTTCCTTCTTGAAATAACATCATTAACAGATGACTGTTTTACAGCTAAACACCTCTGCTATAGCAGAGGAGTTTCCTCTACCAAACTTTAGCTACATATACATTATTTATGCAGCAAAGGCTGATTAGAGGTTTAACCTCCAATCTGATATACATAAACAGTCACATGTGAAACAGATAATTGAATAGGTTTATCATGACTACAAGTCCCTTGGCAGACAGACCTGGCAAGAAGGGCAGCGTTCGTATTTTCAAATGGTTGGAGCTCCACAAAACTGAAGTCGGTGATGCAACACGGGGAGATAGACATGGATATATCGGGCACATGTAAAAAATCGCCCATTGGGAAATATTTTACAGAAGTTTGTTGCTATTAATTTTGCTTCCAAGCGAGATTAATACACGACAGCAGCCCATGGACTTTTTTGCTTCATTATTCCTTCGACAAAAGGTAGATGGAACGTACATTATAATTAATTCTATGGCTAAATGGGTTAGGCCATCAAAAGTTTGAGTTTTAGCACTATTTCAGAAAGCCAAGCGGAAAAGTACCTGATATGAATCAGAATGGGCACCGACAACGTACATAGTTCGAAAACTAAATAGAGGTATCTACTTCGAAAGACGTGCGCCCCGTACTGATTTATTAATAGATTTGAAAAAATAAGCAACAATATGCACCATAAGTAGGACCTAGGGCATCAGCGTAATGATCGAAGGGTCGCGGAAGTTTTGTTTTCACGATCCTTCAGTTTAAAGCGCGTTAACCAAAAAGACAAACTAAGCACCATGAGTATTTTCAGGCGATTTCCTATCTTAACAACTCGTTTCCAAATTTGATTAATTGCGATTCATTAACCCGAACAACCTAATACTATTGAAAAATAACCTTATAAAATAATAATTGGATAATCGGAGTCGGCGACTATTATGCGCTAAACTATTACGACAGATAGCTGGTTAGCGATTGTGGGAATGCGGAATGAGAGTTCATAACATCTGTTGTCATGGATAACATCGATTTCACCCCAACGCACAATCGAACATTAAATTTTCTACCAAAGGAAGTCCCAAATTACATTCACCTGTTGCACCACGAAATGATCTGGATAAAAATGTTCCCTTGATTATTAAAGAGCGCATCTAGGAATGCATACGGAATTCCCGCCAAACCTTCAAACTAGTAAAGACAAGGTACCATTACGAGGTTTTTGAGTTACTTACAAACAAGGTTTATTTTTGGTAAAAAAATTCTGCTTCAATCATAAGGCAATTATTCTCTTTTTAGACAGAAATGGTGGTTGCAGTGAAACTTGTTGAAGTTTTAGCAGTGGTGACAGTAGTTGGTCTCATTGCACTCATCACTGCCTTTTTAGTGGCCATTGAAAGATCTTTGTGGCTATTCATTTGCATAATAAGACCTCTCTTCTGGACATTTGATTGGACACTGTGTGTACTTGAACGGGGTTTTCTGTTCCTAGTGAAGATATTCTTAGATACAATGCAGTATTTGTCAAAAGGCATATTTTAGTAAAGGTACCTAATCAAAAAGATAAAAATTCATAATGAAGTGAAACTGCTTTTTTTAAACATGACTTCTAGAACCAAGCTAAATAAGAAATGAAATAAATAAGTAATTTTTTGGGTTATATTTCATATGTCTTCAAATAACACTTCTATATACTATATGCAATATACACAACTGAAATATTAACAAAACTCAGGATATCACAGAACTATCAGATTGATAGTTGCAAGCCAATGAAACACCACATACACCAGAATCTAAGATGGCCTAAAACTTGGAATGATTCATATTTTCTAGGATAAAGATGAAAAAAGAATGTAAACATATATACACACACATACACTAAATCTTCAAAAACTTATATACGAGTCTTTGACAATCTGAAGGCCATAACTTGAAACAGTATATATCAGTTCAACAAAATTTAAATTTTTTTGCTTACATATTATTTTAATAAATAACAACTGCTTTAAGAGAAGAGGTTGGACTTATCCTAATGCTGATAGTAGAAACAGCTCTTAGATTCTGGTAAATATAATATGCATGCCTTTATAACATTCAAACATGGGAATAAAACACTTCTATCATAATGCAAAACAGGATATATGATAATTTCAAACTTTATCCCAAAAAAATTAACACATGCAACAATACAGGAAACAGTGAATCCACCAATGACATATCTGCAAACAGTAGTTGTGCCTAGTTGATGAATAAACTCACATTTGTACTTAATCAGTAATAATGATAAATCAACAAATTTTAGTATATGAATTAATGCAAACACCTAATTCCAGACTAGGATAACACCACTAGCTATTTCAAATGCCGAGAGTCCAACGAAAACATTAAATGGAGACAGTTCACATAGTGAAAGGCACAATCAAGGCCACACAAGGTTTTCTAAAAGGCACATTAAAATATTATCTTATTCTTAAGCATAATCAGACTATGTACCTACTTGAAGAAAAGTCACTTTCCTGTCACATCTCAAGAAATAGGTACTTAATTTAATTTGACAGAAGGATTTCACAGATAATGCATACATTTTTGTTAAGCGCATTAAAAATTAAAATTTAATTGGTAAGCAAAGAATTCAGAATTTTTAACAATGGTCCCAATGTATTGAGCTTAAAAATTAAAATGCACCAAGTATTCTTAAAAAATGAATAAAAATGATTTTTAAGAGTACCAATGTACTGACTTAATTTTCTGCATACCAATAATATTACCAGATCTGTAAAAAAACTGGGGTTTTCCAAGATCTGCACTAAGGAATGTCAGTTACTTTCACAATATTATTTTGTAATAATCAATATAATGACATATTCACCAGATCTATCTAACAGAATGAAATATATTTTTCATAAACACAAGCATATATATGATTCTAACACTCAACAAATATGACAACACATTTAAAATACTACTAAAATTCATAAAACAACCACACCAGAAACTTCTCACAGCACACTATAAGTTTGTACTTTTTATATGCAATAACAAGTATATAGCTCCTGTAATTTGATTAAAATTTTTGAGGAATTTACATTTATGAAAATATAAGTTATAAAAAAATTCTTGCACACAGTGCTATGTATCAAATTTGTAAAGATATTTTATCAATCGGTGGGAACATGTAACAAAAATGTCCAAATGCAATGATGAAAACAGCAATTGCATCTTCAACAGTCAATCAAGCTAAAATGCACACAGCACTCAAATTTCAAACAAATGTTTAAACAAGAGATGGTGCAACATGACAACTCTTGTGCATACAATTCCATAAAGTACAAAAGTAGATAAAAATAGACATGGTTATGAATATAATCAGCATTTATAATTGGTCCCAATGATTTAATAAATTACAAAATATGATGATATTAGGTTGCATTGAGGAATTCACTTAGAGCCAGCTGCAAAGGTGATGGAACAGCATGTGAAGACCATCGTTTCAAATGAGAAAGCTCTTTTTCAGAAAGTGGCTGAAGCAGGTGTGACTCATTACCTGAAACATAAATTCAGATATTACTTGAAAATAATATCATTGAAAAAAAGCTTCGACTCAAAAATTAATAGGTAACTTTTTCCTGAGAAATGTGTCTAATTTGGATTGTAGAATTACTTCTCCCTTGAAACCAGTGTAAGATGAAGGTAGCCCTATCTCCTTATCTTGTGTCTCACCAAGCATTCATTATGAGGTCTTCCTCATTTCCATTAACTCCATTAATTTTTCACACAGTACACAAGGAGGCCCAAGGATAGTAATAGGCACATTCAAAAAGTAACTACAATTTTTGTTTCAAAAAACTTCACACATTGCAATTTTGTTTGAATATATTTTTGCATGAAGTCATGCCTTAAACTAGCTATTAATGATGCCATACTTGCATCTATTTTGATTGCTTGAAATGTTTAAATCAACAGAAGATACAGCCGATGGAGAAATACAGTCTGTTTTCCAATTCTGAATATAATAAATCTCAAACCCACAGAAATTTTTCAGCAGATTTCTTAGATTTATGGTGATAGTGCAATGAGTGACAGAAAACTTAGGAAATGGGTATGACAGTTCAGCAAAAGCTGAAGGAACGTGCATGATGAACCAAGGAGTGGACAACCTTTTATTGTCAATGAAGATTTGGTCAAGAAAATAGATGAGAAAATGTGTGAGACTGGGGGTTTTACGATTTCCTCATAATCATTCAAGAGGGAGTGTTTGTCGTCAGTGATGGCGACATTCTTTGAAGAGGAAAGAAACAAACTGGTCTCCAGATACAACAAGTGCCTCAAAAATGGTGGAAATTATGTGGTAAATAATTTTAAGGTATGCTCTTTCACATAAAAATAAATTCAAACAACAATAGCATGTGTGAGTTTTTTAATATACTATAAAGCGAATAAACAAATGCAACATGTAGTTAAAGCCAAGTTCTGGGAATCTTTTACCTAATCTACTAGTTAATTAAAGTAACCTCGTAGCTCATGCAGAACTTTCAAATAAAAAAAATATATTTATTATAATAAATTTCCACAGTATCCTGTAGATCTGCAAATAATTGGAGGGGTTTCAGCTCAAAATATTTATCAATTATCTTTAGTTCAAGTAAAAGTTAAGACAAGAAAACAACTAAAAGTTAACTATAGACAACAATGGTCAGTTATTGATTTCAAGCACTATGTGGCTGGATGGTTATTGTATATTGGGCATGGCTGTTTTCAAAGTTTTATTTATGGTAAGTCCAGCATTAGCATTCCATGAGATATCAATCACAAAATAATCACTATTGGGTTACTGAGGAAAACCAAATCAACAAAAATAATGTTCTTGATTTTGATTTTAAAATAGAAAGAAAATTGTGGACTAATAATATATGGTGAGGACACCTTACCTCTTTGTACTAATTACCTTAATTACTTGAATCTGCAAATATTGCTGTCGACCTTTTTTGAAGACATAATATGGTGACCATGACAGGATGGAAATAATAAAAAAAGGAAAAAATGAATAGGATATTCTTCAATGAACTTTTTCATTCAACGATTTCTAGTGGGCTACCTTCTACAGGCTTCCGGGGTGAAATATCTATTTGGCTAGAGGAGAATTATGAACTAAGGGAGTGGTACCCAGAAACTATTGGGTTGAGAAAAATAATGGTTCCATAGTCAATGCAAGGTCAGAAGGGCTATCTGATATACTGTATCATGATTTATGTTCAATAAGGAATAGAGTTTCATTTTGATAAGTTCAGAATTGATGGCCAACAACACTGTTACCAATCAATCACAATGATAATTGGTATCGGGATCTCACAAGAAACCAAATAAACAATGATAGCGCTCTTATTTATGATAAAAAAGAAGGCAGAGAACATGAGTTTAGATTAATAAAAATTCATAGCTTAAAAGCGCTTATGTCTTAAAAGGAACATTCAAGGCTTTACAACCCGATTTGATTCAAATTTGGTACATTCAGAGTTTATAGCAATAAAATG
>LYUA01000424.1:1010762-1022004 GCA_002093875.1 Calopteryx splendens
CTATTCAGTCAAACGGTTCGACAGTTTCCTCCTATTTTACATCTTCTACCTCACAAAAAATTGGCATTGACGTCTGTGAGTCAACGTTCGCGATCTTTCCTTGTTAGTAAGAATCCCAAGCTGATACTGCAAGTCACCATTGTGACCTGAGATTTTACTTACTTAGATTACGATAAATAAAGGATTCATAGCTATTTGCATTTTGAATTGAAGAGAAAAGATGCTTACTCAACTACGACTCACTCTGCACTCACTCTAGCACATCTGCTTTTGTGATTTAAAATTACTCTATTAATAGTTACTATTAGTTAATTAAATGATTCTTCTCAATGTTTTATTTGAAGATAGATGTTTTAAACATAAATTGTTTTTCCTCATATTTTAAAATATCCATCCACAGTACTGTCTTTGATGGGCGAGACTAGGGCTCACCCCCAACTAAGCCCTACGATACATAAAATTCACACATTCAGGGTAAGGGGGCTAGTTCCTTTCCATGTGCCACCATTCAGCTTATCACTAAGTTTTAGTAACCAGAAAATCACACCCCTTGGATTTAAGATGGAGTTAGTCTGAACATCTCACACAGAATTTGACCACAGCCCCTATCAGTCAGTAGCAAAAAGCTCTCCCCACAAGGCTCCCATGCCAGCTAACTAAAACATAACAGAGTAAAAAAAATAACAGAAATTTCCTTACCTGTCAGCAATAACAGAAGAGCTTGAACTGCCTGCCTTTGAGCATTTTCCACTCTGGAATGAGACACCCCTTTGCAGTGACGCGACAGCCATTTCTGAGATGAGAACGTCCTGCAACAAGCCTCACACACATAGGGAGATCGATCAGCAGGCCCAGCATGGCTTTCCTTCTCACATTTCAATGATTTACTTTGCAGTAACTCCTCCTCCTCCTTTATGGGCTCTTGGAAAATGCATGATGCTTCAATTGGCACACATTTCTCCTCCGATGCTTTATACTTCGTTCTTCTCTCCCACCCTTTATCAGGAACATTTTTTAAAGGAACGTGCACACTTTTCATTTCAGGCAAGGACGAAATTTCAGAATTAAGTTTCACTGCACTTTCTAGATCACTAGCACCACTCTCACTCCCAACACTCCTCTTTGCTTTCATACCTTGTTTATCCCCTTCATTATAACTCTCTTGTTTACTGTTTTCCCAAGTCCTTTCCCCTGCATTCTTAATTTTGTCATTTAAAGGATTTGCTCGCGATAGAATGCTCGAATCTGCCACACTCTCGTTGCCACATTCATTTTTTCCAGTCCATCCCACCTGCCCCTCAACTAATGATGCATCTTCAGTTGATAATTTGTTTTCACCCTGTTCAGTGTAGACACACTCCTTTCCATCAACATGTATTGTCCCCTGTACATCACATCTTTCAGTACTTAAAACTTGAGTATTCCTAGCTGCAATTAGCTTGTGTGCTGAATGCAATTTGCTCCCAGACTTTGGCTTCTTCTTTGGCAGGATTAACCGATCACACTCTCTCATGACCATGTCAAACTCAACCTTGTTGGTGCCAAAGTTAATATGGGGGCCCTTCCTATTCAATATTATCTCGCCAGATTGATTTTTAAAAGAATCCCTTTCGCTGAAGGCTTTACCTTTTTGATCAAGCTCCTTTGAGTATTCCTGACTCGGATGATGCATGGGATTCAAAGCCGTTCCATTTTTACAGTTTTTTGAACACTCCTCACTTCCGGGGCTCTCTTGGCACCCGTAGAACTTTTCATGAGTATTTTTTTCTTCACCACCTTCATGAACAGATTGAAGCTTGAGGGCAAGGTGATCTAACTCACAACTGCGGGACAGTTTCACCACAGGTTGCCACACGCTCCAGGGACCTAACTCCCAGTCTTCGTCTCCCCCACCTGTTGCACATGCAGTCATCTCTTGTGTATTGCTATTAATAAGGCCACATTCCTCGACTGTACTTGGATGTTTATGCTCTGCATCTTCATCTTTTATGGAGCAACCCCTAATTTTGCCACCTAACCCTCTGATAACAAACACGAGTCCAGACCCTTCCTTTTTCTTCACTACATTTGCATAAAATGTATGCTCATCATTGGAATTTTTAGATGGCATTTCAATATTGGGAACATTGCAAGAGTTGTTGTTTCTGGAGGAATTCAATGAATCATGTAACTCCTCTGTTGATTCTCCATTGATTGCACTTCCCTCTAAACCCTCATTACACTTGACTGTGGGGAGCTTTTCAGTATTCGGCAGCAAGTGTAATGGTGAACTGGATTTTGACAGGAATGTCGGTGATGTGGAGGGTGAAGATGAAGCTGATGAGAAGCCAGACAAAAAACTTTGGTATCCCTTTTCTCCACTTTTCTTTTTTATAGTGACCTTTGGCAATGGTGACTCACCTTCCGTAGAGCTCATTCTTTTGGCTAATTTTGATTTTCCAGGAGGAAAGATGTCTTGCTTTTCCTCCAGACTATCTGCAATTGGTCTATTCATCCACATATTCTTTTTACTTCCATTTAATACTTTCTTAAATGACATGCGAACATGAGGGGATTCGCTTGAACTACACGAGTTGATGACAACCACAGAGCTATTCATCGTTGACCAACTTGAATCAACTTTTTTTTCCTCATGAATTGTATCTTCTACAGGGTGCGTGTTGAAAAATACAGAATCAGTGACAGCATCTTTTTCCTTTTGTCCCTCACACTTGGTTACTTCTTCTTTGGTAATTTCTTGCTCATTATATGCCACCAAAGGTAAAGGTGACAAAGGTTTGGAATGGACTGAGTTAGTCATAATGCAATCCATGTCAAGGGCAGCCTGACAAAAAGTTTCACTTGCATCACTTGAGGAAAATTTGGACTCATTGAGAGGTGGGTTCAGACTTGTTGAATTATTGGAATGATCCTTAACACCCAGTAGGGAACAATTGGAAGAAGAGACATTATTTTCATTAGCATTATTATCCAAAGAATTAATTTTACATGGTGGACCAGATGCAACAATGGAGATATTCTCACCACTTTTGTAAAGAATATCCTCTGACACTGGGAGAGGTGAGAGAGGCTTAGGAGGAGGAGTAGAACACATTTCCAGAATCTGAGGCAACATATGCTTAGGAGATTGAGGCATTGCACAATGAGGGATGCTGTACGCATTTTGAAGGATAGGGGATTTTTTTAAATGCTTACGAAATATTCTTCTATGGCACCAGGATCTGTTTTTCCAAAAACCAAACTTAGGACTAATTACACTTTTAAGCTGCTTGTTGTCAAAACTCTTCAATGACGCCTTTGTTTTTATAAGTAGTTTCTTATTAAATGGTTCTCTTTGGTGAATGATGACTGAATGTTCTTTAATTGGATTTTTAATTTTTCCAGACTTGTAGATAAATTTCATTTTAACAGATTGCTTCCTTGCTATTTTGTTGACAGCCCCACAGTTCTGATTACTCTCTGCTTTGTCTTGGGATGAACTATGCCTATCTTCATTCTTGGATCCTAATTTCAATTGGCTCTGGTTGCCTCCTGCTAATGTGGTTTCATAAGATTTATCAATTTCAAGGTCCATGCATCCATTTTTACAAACATCTTTCTCTAGAATAATCATTCCTTCACCTTTCTCTGAAATAGTTGCAGAATCATGAGGAGGTTTGGGAATTGACATTGGGCCATCTTCACTGTGAGTATCATTGGAAGATACAGTGTTGATCACAATGGTCTCTCCTGCCTGAAGTTCTTTGCTTGAATCTTGATTTGAATGTGATTTTATGAGGTCTCTATCATTTGAATTGCATGCAGAACTAATAATATTTTTAACACATTTTTTAAATCTTTTATGAAATGGTTTATGGTCTTTGGTTTGTGAAGAAGTCTTTAATTTTGACTTAACAGACAGAATATGTTTACTTTCTTGGTCAGAATCTTCCATCTGCTCTGAATTTTCTTGAGTACAGTTAATTTCTGGCATAACTCCTTTGTTAATATTACTTGCTGAATGGAATTCTGGGTAAGGATCAACTATCACGTCTTTAACCTCCTGAGAACATTTACCAACGACATCAGCTTCAACTTTTTTGCTGATAATATCCTCACTTTGACAGATATTATCTTCAGCCAAAGTGTGTGTATTATCGTCGAGTGTGATTCTTTGGGCAACTGAAATTTTAGCAGGATGACAGTCATTGAGATTATCAGCAATTTTATTATTAAAATTCAAGGCACCATTCTCAATATTTTCTTGTTTTTGCCTGCACATACATGGGTCTTCCTTGTCATATACTTTTGTAGAAAAATGGCCCTCATTCACAGTACTCTGCTCATTTCTTGCATTAATAGTTTTGGCATTATTTAAGACATCAGAAGAGTTGACTAATATTTTTTCCCTTCCTTGATAGTCAGGTGCTTCTCCCTCAATGCTATCTCCTACTCTTTCGTTCATGGCACTGCAAGACAATGCACCTTCTTCTACTTGCTGTTTTAATTCCACACTGTCAGAGGAATATATTTCTGACCCTACTTCAATTTCCATGGCTACACCTAAGTCATTGCCTAGCTCATAATTACACCAATACTGCAGATTTGCTTCCTCTTGAATGGAAGGTGCCTCATGAAGTACATTTTCCACATGTGCTGCTTCAACGGCATCCTCAAAAGTATGGGCCACCTCCAAGTTTCCCATAAAAACTTCTACATTTCCAATTACACAATTGCCTTCATAGTTTACCAACTGAGCCTCTCTCTCCTCCATAGATAATAACTCACTAACATCATTTTCTCCCGATGCAATTTCATCAACATTTTCAATCTCATGATATTCCACAGTATCTTCTTCCTCAAGTAACCTGATTTGCCCTGAGTGAATTGTACATTCTTCTTCGTTCTTTTTTAACTCATCATCTTCACTCTTTAAAAAGTCCACATCTTTCAAGCTTTCTCCACCTGCATCATTATTACTAGTCACACCTACAGGACCTCTTTCTGGCTCATTCTTATCCTTGCTGTAAGTTATTTGATGTTCCTTAGAGTAAATATTTTTAGGGCTCTTCCTTTTGTTACTTTGGTTCTCTGAATGATTTCCCACCAATGTTTTCCCAATCAAATGTACATTTCTTGTTTTTTCTACCATACTCCTGTCAGTGGATTTCCTTGCAACACATGCTTTATTTCTTATTTCACTTAATCTTAATCTTCTTTGATTTTTCAGTCTTATCATATTATATTTTCTTCTTATTTGGATAGCAGCAATGGCTGAAGATTTCTTGACAACTCTGGAAGCATCCATTATACTCTTTCTGCACACAGACTTGAAAGAAGTACCTTCACTTTGATTCAATGCTAGTTTTCTATTATCCCTATTCATAATTTCCACTTCATGTACTTGACTTTCAGGAAACTGCACAGAATCCAACTCACTCTGTTCTTGGTTAACTCCTAAACAATTAAATATTCCACCAAATGCATTCCTCTGAGGAGATATGTATGCTTCCTTATTTAATGACTCTTCCTGTGCAGTAATTTCTACCTGAGACAACGAAATTAAGTCTTCTTTACTTGAGGCATTGCTGTTTTCTTTGAAAGCAACCAGTCCTTCTTCTGAAGGGTGTTTTGAATTATTTTGTGGAGGAAGGAAATTATTCATTTCATCAAGAGGAATGCTAACATGCTCATCAACATTGCATGTAATATCTTTAAGTATGCTTTCTTTAATTCCAAGCTCACATTTATCATGCGGACTACAGTCATCATTGCATTTCTCAGCTCTCAAATTCTGATTCATGGCTATTTCACCACTCACATCTTGACCAATGTCCACCTCCTTGATTTCGACATGGGTTTCTTGCAACTTAGGGCAATTCCCAACAAAATTATCCCTTGGCTCAAAGATACATTCCTTGGCTTTTGAATTGGACCAAATGAGAGAAGAATATTCTGACTTTTCTGGGGACAAGTAATTTTCTGGATTGTGATCACAGCTTAATGCATCATTCAGTGCATAGGTGGCTTTGGGTGACCTTGACGAAGAGGTGGAAATTGCTGTACTGCCTACTGCTTCAGGTACTGTATTATCTTCACCGTTCTCAGTTAGCAATTTATTTGGAGATTCTGAATCCTCACAACAGGAAACTTCTCTCTCTACAGTTCTGAAAGAAGATGATTCTTCCATGCTTCCCACAATTCCATCAAGTGAATGATGAGGAGCTTCTCCCTCTTTTTCTTTCATAGATGCTTCATTCATAACTTCAGAAGGGAAAGCCTAGAAAAAAAATTAAATGAAAAATTTACATGACAAAATATCTTTAAATTATGCAGCACAGTTACAACAATATGGATTATGGTGAATTACTACTTAAGATTTATTTTTGAGCTAGGAAAAAAGTCTTATTAAAATGAATATGAGTGAGTGGACTGAGTTAGATTCCAAAAGAAATTTTGTCCATTTAGGGCCATGCTCCAATTCATGGAACAGAGGGAATTATATGCTGACCCCCCTCTGACTGGCTCAAACAAATTCAAGTCAGAGAGGTTTGAGTTCCAGGAGGAAGGCATACCAGAAGGATAAATTAAAAGAGCAAGGAGTGAAGAAATTATAGAGGCCACTTGTACACCGTTCAGCTGAAAAGCCATTTCTGCCATCATATATCCTACACAATGCCTCCATAAAGATCTTGAGTGGTAAAGTGATTAAATCATAGTTAAGCATACCTAGTCCCCACTGTGACTTTGGAAACCATGTATTTGAAAATGTTCTCCATTTATGTACTTATCGTACAGCCAAGGTTCAAGATCAATCAAGAGATGCTATTTTATTTCATTATTTTTTTTATTTACCAAGAAGTATTTTACCATAAGTATTTTTAAAAGGGAGCTTGTTTTAAAAATGTATACAAGTCATGGGACTTAGGTGATCCTTCAACCATAATGAACCAGCCAAACATTATTTTTTTCAGCTTTAGTGAAAAAGCAAATTTTTCTGATTGGTCTAGTGTGTTTGCTGCATTTCCCTTGTTATTGGAATTTTGGAATAATTGAATGTGATAAATTATTGACACAATTTAGTATTGAACCATTACTACCCCACTTTTTGTCATAAACAAAACAAAATATTTAGAAAAAGTTAATAATTTGAGCACAGTTGACACTTCTGCTTTCTGCAGGAATATTTGGAAAATTGAACTATCATCTTATTATGCAACTGATGACCTTAGCAGGCAATAGTCCAAAATGTTGACTTAGGAATTCTAAATGATGCTCTCATGCATGTTTTTTATTTAAATTTTGGGTCGAACCATTGGCCTATGGTTAGGTCCTCTCCCTTATGCTCTGTACTTTTTGATAAGAAAAAGAATTTTTGGATAAGAAAAAGAAAGATGATCGTTAAGTGAATTTCTTAGTATCCTAATAACATCCACAAATGTTACAAAAACTTTATAAAACACAGCTTACAGAACTTAGACAAGTGGTAGGTATTGAAACAGAAGTACATAATGCCTTTAGAGGGCTCTGCATGAGCAATCTACAAAGACTAGTAAATTGGCAAATAGCATAGAGAAATTGCCTCCAGATGCACGTAGGGGGACGGGTTGGTGTGGTGGCTAGTGTGACCTTGCGGTCACACTAGCCACTGCAATATACTTTCCACCCAGATGGCCTAGGTTCAGGTCCCGGTGATGGCAGGGTTTTTTTTAAGTAACCTGATCCCTAACTTGGGTGCTATGTGGAGAGTATTTCAAGTTTACTCCATCCGTTGGATGGGATGTTCCACTGTAGACCCCTTGGCGCCTAAGAGTAATAGCCTCATGCTGACACCTACTCTCCACCCTTATCCCATTCCTTGAAAATACTAACTCCACTGCTCTAACCACCTATCCCTATTGGCACAAATGACCTGAGTTGTTGGTAACCTTCCCTAATAACTACAACTCCAGGTACTGGTTGGCCATGGTATTTAATAAATACACTGATATACAGACAATGGTGAAAATATAGTGACTTAACAATGCTATGCATTGAATTTATTTTAGGAGGGAGACCTAAAACATAGATTTATTGATAACCTATTGATGAGTCAGAGATACAAGCTAGAATCTGAGAGCATTTGAATTTGAGAGAATGCTGATGATTTTACACACCAAAAAATGTATCAATGAAGGATGACAATGATTTGGCATGTTCTGAGGCACTAAAATTTAATAAAATCTATAACTTGAATTGGAATGGATGAAGGGAACTTATAGGCACAGCTTCTTATTAAAAATATAAGCTGGTACTCCATACATCTAAGGCTTATAAAAATATCCTATGACACATGAGAAGATTCAGAAAACATACAACTTAGGAGTTAGCAATGATGGACACAGAAAAAATAACTGAAATACTTTATGTAAGTTAATTGATAGTGGAAAATATTCTTTAAATTCATTAATAAAAGCCCCACATAAATAAAACAAAATAATAAGCTAGTTATAATAAGCTATAATTGATGATGCTACTCTTAAATATAATTTCAGCCATAATATAATCTAACTGATACACCCTGGCATTTTCCCCATGCACTTATATATTCTGGTGTGTTAACAAGGTACACATTAGTTATTATTTAATCCTTCCTCCGGCAAATTCTGATTTCTCCTTGTACTCATTCCTTGCTTCTAAATCACTCCCTCTTACCTCACCCCCATCTGACCTATTGTCCACCATCAGGTTTATTCTTCAGGAATATTCCTAATTTCTTCATTTAGTTGAGTGTATACCCTATCCACTTATTCCTCCCTATAACTAATTGTCAACATGCACACATAAATAAGGACAAGTTTACTGGATCACCCTTTTCTCTACTAATAGCATTTTATCATTGACCTACTCTTCTTCCTACTTTTCTGTCAAATACTACAGTTATTCCATTCTCTCTTACCCTCTGATACATACATATTACTCCATTGCAACCACTGCTCCACTAATTAGTAGCCGAGTCCCTTGGGGATCAACCCTTGGGCATCTTTCATTTATCATATTCATCAAAGACCTACCAATTTCTTTGCAAAATAATAACATAGGCTGATGATACATCTTCCCTGAACTCAGGTAAGACCTATTTGGTCTATTAATAGGCACAGAAAACATTAACAGTAGCATGTCCCAATGGTGCCAAGAAAACAATGTGATTATACAATAACAAAACCTGTTTCATACAATTCCACTGCAAAATATCTTCCCCATCATGCAGACTGCTCTACACTGCTAAAAATTAATAGTCACACAATTTAACGATCCTCAACAGCTGAAATCTTGGGCCTTCACTTGAGTGAGGATCTTGACTGCCTACCCAGATCATTCATCTAGTCAACACTTTCTCTACAGATATTTACATAAGTAAGTAAAAACCAATTACCCATCTTAATACCTTAAAAAATTGTTTTCAAAGGTAATATCCATTCCCATCTTTCCTAAGTCTTTTGGGCAATTAAAGGAATGCCAATTAAGCATTCTCCATGCAAAAAAATCAGTTAAAGGCATTGTCAGGGTATCAACTATGACCCCTGGTAGGTCAATATTTGGGTCCCTTCATATATTTCATCTTCCTTGGATCTATATTCTACAATGCTCTATATTTGTAAAACAATTCCTCTCTGTTCCCTGTATACAGTACTTTCCATAAGCACATGACCCATGGCAGCACGAGAATTTCCATATGAATGGTTAAAGCCTGACTTACTCTAAGCTGGGCCAACATTCTACATCTCAAATATGCAACACACTAACTAAATACTTGACATCTGTTATATTCCCTGCTGCCTTCAACATAAAACTATGTATGTAAACTATTACTTACCTAACTCTATTACAGTGTGGAAAAGCTTTTTCTGACAAACCCTATAAGTAGTCTGTTGCTATTCACTTCTCCAATTTTTATGGTTCTTCATCTTTTACTTTTTCTATTCCTTTTCTGTACCAATGTAAAGTAATCATTTACTAACGAGTTCTATGTCATTTGACCAATATTACAATAAACTTTTATTATTTTATTTGTGTTTACTTAATCTAAGATAACTTTCCTTCACATTCATTCAGCCCGAACATAGTTGTTTCCTGCTTGATGCTTTCCAACATATCTGTCATCAATACACATTAACATTTCAGGTTCCCCTCTCAACATTGCCCATCCTTTTCTGTGTAATATTATCTGTTTCTGTTGACTCAGATGTAGGTACAAAGATTTTGTGAGATGACTACTGACAATGACTAGCCTCTCCCACTATCAGGCATGAAATCTTCCCCAGTAGGCTGAGTCCTATGGCCATCATACCATGGGAATGTAATTGATTAAGTTTCCTGTGACCTTCCCCCAGAGTGTTTGACGTGACACATTCACATAAAATGCTACTCCCTTGTGGTCAGACACTTTAGCAGCCACCTAATTGAGGAACAGAACCTTCTTAGACAACCTTATTGTCTGGCTCCTACCATTTGATATTCCTGGCATGGGTGAACTTACCATTAACAAGTATCATTGTCCTGACTTGTACAGCTCTCTAGGGACAAGCCCTTCTACTATGCCAAGGTTGCCATCCTGGGGGAGGATATATGTGTGTCTAGAGGGATTACCTGGATTTGTACCTGGGATCCTCCGGAATAAAAGTCGAGTGATCAACCCAATAGGCTATCACAAAAGTAATAAACTAAATTCAAATGGTAATCGAATAAAACACAAAATGGCTAAAAATGATCAAACCTGTATGCTCAAAACGTAGTACAGATCACAAAGTTATCCAAGCTACACCATTAAGTTTCACAATGCTGCTTGCAAATTGGTGAAATATTGAGGCAAAACAAACAAAATTTCAATGCATATCCTCAAGGTAATGTTGGATAAATATATTTGACATATATCTAAAAAGAATAATAAAACATTGTATTGTAAACACAAAGTTTATCCTCAATGATTTAGGAGATGAGATTTAGCAAAAGCATCACCTCTATTTGATTCAGCAGAATCACTTCTAAAATTATAAGGCATTTAATTTGAATTATGATTCTCCAAAACTGTCTACTACAGTACAGTCTCACTAATTCGACCCAGCTTAATTTGAATATCATGCCATTCAAAGCTCAGAACAGTTAAACGAACAAAGTCATAGGATTTTACCTTCATTCAAAATCACAGTAATCAAACTGAAGGTTGATTTGGTAGGTGAGGGTAGACCTCACCCAGTACTAAGCCCAACGGTGTGTGAAATTC
>LYUA01000424.1:1257066-1267573 GCA_002093875.1 Calopteryx splendens
AAACATATTTAGCAATCATCAGTCAGGTAGTTTGTAGAGATTCTCTATGTTGAAAATATAGGGCTGGGTCTAAATGCAATCACCCGGGGGGAAGGGTTCACGGGCATGAAATACATACGAGACACATGGAGGGGATCCACGGATTAAATATTAAAAAAATTATATTTATAATCATGAATTATTCATGATAATAATGCATAATCATACCCAAAATTCATTAGTAAATATCTTATCAGAAATACAAACCTCAAGTAAACTCATGTACTTTGGTACTGTAGTATGCATTTTTGTTTAAACATTGATAATAAAATATGGGTCCCGCTATGCCAAGCAAACATATGTACATCGAACAAATAATAATGGCTGATAAAAATGAATCACGTGCCTGCCCTCTGTTTTCTGTTCCTGCTTCCTCAATACTGGGCCGGGCTATCGATCACTTTTCTCTCGCCATAAGACACACCTAGGTCGTTCAGAACAAGAAGCATTTTATTCAAGTGAAACTAATCAAACGTTTTTTCGTTACCTCCAAAAAAAATGAATATCTGTGAGTACTTCCCCATTTCTTCCCCGTAATTAGCCTTAGGCCCAAGACAGCTTTACTCGCGCCCCTAATATTCCTCAATCCAAACTGGTATTGTTATACAATAAACTCTTGTGCTTTACATTCCATCCTTGATATTTATCTCATTAAAATATTCTTATGATGGTGTATATTGACGAAACTATGTATCAAGTCTTGAAGTGTTAATGAGCGAGGAGATCTATAAAGGAATATATTGAGGTTAATGTATTTATATCAACTTTGTGTTCAGTGTATGTTTTCATTACTACTACTTTATTTTGTGCATTTGAAAAAAACAGGGGTGCGGTAGTCCATTGCGTAGAGCGCCGAGCCACTAACCGGAGGGCCCGGGTTCGATCTCGGTAGACGCCCCTGGGCACTATCAGCTTCAACCAAGTTGTGTGATTTTTCGGATACCCGGTCGTCCTGGGAAATTGCAGGCGGTACAGGGAACGGGACTTGCCCCCCCTACCCTGATGCGTGAATTTCACACGTCGTTGTGCTTAGTATTCTGTGAGCTCTACTCTCACCTACCAAACGACTTTGTGGTTGATTACTACTATTTGATTTGAAAAAAAAACACCGGTATCTCGACCGTTTTGATCAAATAGCCTCTGCATAACAATATTTCATGAAACAAAACTGATGGTGTTGAAGATACTTGTGTATTATAAGATACGATTTGTATGTATAACTTATTTAAGGATAGATGAACATACTCTCGCAATTTGGCCGTAGAATATGCAATTCCCAGGCTCTACTCATTGGCAGTAATGTATTAACTTTTTTTTAAGAACAGCGCCTCGTTAAAGGGGAGTTAATATTTCAGCATGCCATAGCCTTTGTATATTGTTCCGCGTTTCAATTTATACAAGTTGCTAATAGTAATGTGTACCGTGGTAATATCTCCTCTTAGCTCTCTGCAATACTTCTACCACATTACAAGTATCTCTCCAGCCATCGACAGTAGTTGGTGTCAATGCAGTTTTCATTATTGGCAAATTTATTTTTCGATTGAACATCGTCTCTTATGTTATAATAGGGGCTTCCAGGAACTGCTCTTTCAAGAATGTTTTCAGTAAAACACGCAGTGATGTATCGATTGCGCTGTCGTTCCGAGTACGGCGTTGTGCACGAATAAGTGCACATAAAGAGTAATTTCTTTCAGGAAATAAATGGACATGTCTTTGCAAAATTTTCGGGAATTATAGTCGAAGAAAATGAGCGGCCACCATGGCAGCTCCAGATAATTCCTATCTTTTCGTTGTCTTTCGCAATATGTGGTAGATATATTGGCGAGGATATGAGCTATTAGTTCGGTTACTTCTTGACGGGCGTCATGCCTCCGAAATCGTATAATTTGCTAAGGTATCTCAAATAAAGAAGTAGCCCTAAAGAAACCAGAGAAGATCTATCTATCTACTGAGTCACCTAAAAGGCGTGTGGGAGGGGGAAAAATGACAGGAGAGAAGCCATGGAGGGAGTGAGAGAGAGAGAGAAGTCATAGAGATAAGGTATTGGAAGATATCGCGAGAAGATAATCAATTCGATATAGCTCCGTCCAGATTTGATGGCAGTTGGTCCCGGAGCTTGAGAAAGTGTGGTGAACCTTGATGACCGGGGACTATGTTTATGGGAAACGAGGAGAACTGACTCTGAGAATAACCGAGAGACAGTCACCACCGTCGAAATTGGGCATAGGGATGGGGTTTGGACAGTGGAAATTAAAAATGTAGCTGGCGCATTTCTCCGCGATTGCGTTCACGCGCTTGACGAAGATAACCATTTGTGAATTGGCCATTTTGACTCTATTTTTACCGCACGATCTGGCAGTTGGATCAAAAAGATGGATGTTGTCGTGACCAAGGACTATATTGCCGAGAAAGAAGGTGAACTGACTCTGAATAGAGGCGATATAATCACTTCCGTAGAGATGAAGCCTGGAGATGGATTTTGGACGGGTAGAGTGAAAAATAAGGAAGGTTGGTTTCCCGAGAATTGTGTCAAAGTTTTTCGTGAAGATGAATTAGAGGACATCGTGAAGTGTGAGAAGAGCGGAGAAGATGAAAATGAGGATAGGGACGAAGACACTGCAGAAACGGGAAACGGAGAAGTCAATGTAACTGGACAGGAAGAAAAACCTTTGACGGAAGCTGAGGGAGCAGAAGAGGAAGGGGGGGCAAGCAATCCGAAGAGCAAAATCACTCCTAAGGAGGAAAAGCTGGTAAAGGCTGTGTCTAATTTAGAACGAGCCATTATGGATCATTTCTTCCCAGAATCGGCATCATTGATACCCCAAACGAGGCAGGAGGACACCGAGATAATGTCCAAGAAAATAGCCAGTCGTGCGTGTAATCCACCCGAAAATGTCACATACTCTGGCAGTACACCGCCTCCCATACCTCCACGTGACCCCAACTTAAAGCCACAATCGGACATTTGGTTGGAACTGCTACCCGGTGAAATACGCGGAAATGAGCCTCCTTCAGAAAACGATGTCATGTTTTTAATGCAACAATTGAAATATTCTAACCCAACCAGGGAGGCTCTGAAGGAAGATCGAGACCTGGTTCTCGCTCTATCTGCAGACTGGTGCAAGCTTAATAAATTGGCAAAGAAGGCATTGTACCATCAAGCGTTTAAAACCTGTACGAGGATACTGGGAGCAAGTAACAAACAATGAAAGTGCTTTGTATGTTCGTAGGTGCTTACGGAAAACTCAGTGGCCGAGGATGAATAGTGTGCTTTGGATTTTCGTTCTGGTGCGAAACGTGTAACAGAAAAATGTCATCCTTCCCTTAAATGCCTCGCTGACTTGCTCTCTAATCCTCTCCTTTTCACTTGTCTAATATGTTCAATCACTTCAGCGTTGTTGCTAGAACTTCCCTTCGGTGAACCGGCGTGGACTGGGACTTTGAGAATAAATATTTTGATCCATTAGTCGAATCCTCGGTTTTTTAGAAAATTGTGATTCTAAGTATTTATCTATAAATTCAAATAATATCTATTCATTGTAATGGCACAAAAAGCATGTATTTATGTAATGGAGTGCAGTGTATTCGTTGTGAATTTTTAAAGCCTTGGATTTCAAATCCCCCTTACTCAAATGTTCAACTTGCTACGTATTTCCCTGTGAATATTTAGGTCTGAGATGTGGTGGAATACATAATCTAAGATGTGGTACTTACATGAGTTACGACTGGAGGATTGGGAAATGCTCGTGTATATTTTTTTAAATTGCCAAGGACTCCATAGCTTGTGGGCTCACTGGTTCATTCAATTTTGGACTGATTTTTGTTTTCAAATAATGTAATTCGAATGGATGTTGTTGAATTCTATATAAAAAAAAGAATTTCCCCAAGTGCATGTGCAAAATATTATTTTGATGATATTACGAGTGGCCAACTGAGAAAAGAGTAATCCAATTATAAATTGGACTGCCAAAACCGTTTGCGAATAATTCTGAATAAACCTGCTGATTCCTTGTAGATTGAATTTTGTACTTAGAGGTAAACGCTTTTACTTCACCCACCGCATTTTTTTGTATTCGCCGTGGATCGGTTTCAGTTCGATGAAGTCCTTCGTATGGCGCTGTACCGGCAATGCCTTTAATGAGCGCATGGCAATTTAAAATTGAGGTCTATGGCTCGAAGACACGGCCGGCCGACACGAAGGAAATAAATGGACATCTCGTCGCGGGAATTATAGTCCAAGAAAATGAGTGACCGCCATGACAGTTCTAGATAATTCCTATCTTTTCGTTGTGTCTTTCGCAATGTGTGGTAGATATATTGGCGAGGATAAGAGCGTATCACTTGCTATTAGTTCGGTTACTTCTTGATAGCGTCATACCCCCGAAACCGTGTCATTTGCTAAGGTTATCTCTCAACTGTGGAATTTCAAGGAAAATTGCAAAATAACTATTGGTTTTAGGTACGAGAGCGAAAGGAAGGATGAGACTCTAAAGAGACCAGAAAAGATGGCAGGAGGGAAACCATGATGGGTGAGAGAGAGAGAGAGAGAAGTCATAGAGATAAGGTATTGGAAGATAGCGCGAGAAGATAATCCACTCGATATGGCTCCGTCCAGATTTGATGTCAGTAGGCCCTGGATCTTGAGAAAGGATGGATGCCGTCGTGACCAAGGACTATATTGCCGAGAAAGAAGGTGAACTGACTCTGAAGAGAGGCGACATAATCACTGCCGTAGAGACGAAGCCTGGAGATGGATTTTGGACGGGTAGAGTGAAAAATGAGGAAGGTTTGTTTCCCGAGGATTGCGTCAAAGTTCTTACTGAAGATGAATTAGAGGACATCACGATACATGAAGACAGCGGAGAAGATCAAAATGTGGACGAGGACGAAGACACCGCAGAATCGGGAGACGAAGAAGGCAATGGAACGGGCGAAAAAAAACCTTTGACCGGGGCTGAGGGAGGAGGAGAGGAAGGGGCGGAAGGAAAAAAGAAGAGGAAATCAAAGTACGGTCCTGAAAAGCTAATGGAAACTGTGTGTGATTTAGAACGAGTCGCCTTTGAGTATTTCTTCCCAGAAGCGGCATCATTGCTACCCCAAAAGCCAAATGTCCTACCAACCTCGATAAGTTGCAGGAAATTAATAATTCATTTACGTGGTATTCTCAGCATCTTCACGGCCCATGAAAAAACACCGCCTCCCATACCACCACGTGACCCCAACTTAAAGCCACAATCGGACATTTGGTTGGAACTTCTACCCGGTGAAATACGTGGAGAAGAGCCACCTCCCGACGAAGATGTTCTACTTTTAATGCAACAATTGAAGAATTCTAACCCAGCCAGTGAGACCCTGAAGGAAGACCGAGACCTAATTCTCGCACTCTCTGCACACTGGTACAATCAGAGTCTATTGGGCAAGAGGGCACTGTACAATCAAGCGGTTAAAACCTATGCAGAGATACTGGGTGCAGGTGAGACGCGATGAAAGTGCTTTGTGGGTTCGTTTTCCGCTTAGGGAAAACTGTGCGGCCGAGGATGAAAAGAGTGCTTTGGATCTTCGTTCCGGTGCGAAATGTGTGAAAATATTTCGAGTAGAAATAGTTAATCCGTCAGAAATATGCCTTGCTGTAAGTCATTCCTGAGTTACGTTCTAAACGTCTCCTGTTCACTTGTCTGATATGTTCAATTTGAATGTTCTGAGATGTGGTGGAATTGATAATCTAAAAAGTGGTACTTACATCAGTTACGACTGGAGGATTGGGGAATCCTTTGTTTATATTCTTTTTAATCGCCGAAGACTCCAGATCTTGTGATGCGGAGTGCTTTATTCATATTTGGACCCATTATTGTTTGCAAATAATTTCAGTCGAATGGATGCTGTTGAGTTCTATGTGAAATAAAAATATTTTCCCAAGTGCATTAGTAATATTTTGATGACCTAAGGACTGACCAACTGGGAAAAGAGTACTCCAATTGGACTGCCAAAAACTGTTTATGAATAATTCCTATAATCATCTGCTGATTCCTTGTGGAGCTAATCCTTACCTTGTGAATCACATTAAAATTAAAATGAAGCCTGTGGCTCGAAAACACGGCATGCGAATACGAAAATGTGTTGCATTTCAAGTACGTAGGAGGTAGCCTTGAGAGTCTGTGGTGACTTGTTTTGTAATTGTTTAAAGAAGTAAAAAGCTAGTAAGTTTAAATAAAGGTAAATTAGTATATTGCCTAAACATTTAAAAAATGGAAAAATGGTGTTAAATTAAATACGTGCATTTTAACCGTTTACACTTTTCATGAGAAGTTATTCCCGTGGGTTTAGAGGGATTTCCATGCTGTGAAATACCCATATGACAAAAAAATCATTGAAGTAATTCTTAAAAAAAACAAATGATATGCAATTTCACCGGCACCTTCATTGGAGGAAAGGGATATCCTGCTAAGTTTTCAATAGCAAAATAATCAGATTTTATGCATGATAACGTTTTTTTCATCCTCTTGAGAGTCTTCTGAAACTAACTAGTCTTAAAACTCTGTAGTTTTAAAATGAAACCTGTTAAAATTTATTTTTTTCGTGGAGTCCTGTCTAAGTTAAATGGCCGATAGTTAGGACGGTTAGGACTAACTTAAAAAGTCTTATTTTATAATAGTTTTTCTGAGCGCGTGGTAAACTTACGAATTTCCAAAATAAAAACTCATCGCATGGTTTAGAGACTTACCGGAGGCCTTAAAAGTAGTATCCAATTGTGATAACGTCCAAAAAAAACATAAATAGTAGGTACGTGCGTAAAAAATGTACATTTTAAAATTTTGTTACTCCGCGTTAAAACACGTCAATTTAAAGAATTCTTCTTTCATCTTATTATTTACTGAATTTCACGTAAATTGCATATCGTCTAGGAGATATTAATTTGATAAATGATATAGTATGCCAGGATATTGTACCTTTGTTCCGTAGATGGTTGTTTGTTATAATAGTGAGGGACATGAAAGTTTATTGGCAAGAGTGGATTAAAAAAAATGCCATTCATTTAGGAGTTGCCCTTAATTGTTCTGCTGCACTATTTTAAATTGTTTAAGCGCATCGAGTCTGTGGCTTCCAGGTTGAAAAGGAAGAATTCCTGGAACCAACTCGGTGAATTGAGAAGGCAACCACCTTGCCGCGAATGAACACGGTTCATCCGACCGCTAAGTTCACTCCTCGCGCATGGTCTTCGGCTGAAATCATAAAAAAAACTTCTTCCCCTCCGACCCGATGTACAACACACCACAATTACGTATTATATTTCAGTCGCTCAAGTTTTCTTCGGGTCGTCAACCTTGCTGACTCACGAATCCTCGCTTCGGTGAGGGTGTAGCGTGTTTTGGGAGGGATTGTAAGAGAAAGGGGGGGGAAGTATTCGTAGGGCAGTATTTGGGCCCGGTGAAGGCCACTCCCAGCTAGGCATGTCCGTTCTCCCACCCGCGAACCTCAGGATTTCCCGATTCTACGTTATGCCCAAATGTCTATAGCTCATTCACAATGCAGGTCGCTCCATTGCGTCACATTTCACTGCGATGTGTGAATCTTAAGAATTTGTTGAAAGGGGAAGCCGTTTTATTTACAGAAATTTCCTTCTTATTACCTAAAGTGGCATCTTTATGCTTTCAGTATTTAAAAAAATTAAGGATCAAATTGCTTTATTTTCCCCATAGTACATTTTGTTTGGGTTTGAACCCCTGATACTCTCCCGTACCTACGCCTCACGTGAACGTGGAGTTCTGAAGGAAAGGATTGGATATAAGTAAATTCGAAGGAAAGGACTTGTGCCGTTGGACGGGAGGATATTGCGATAGCGGTTGTTTGAGAGTGGACGTTTACGGGATGTGTCAGCGAAAAATCTTGAGATAGCCGTTTTAAAGATATCGGGAGGAAGATAATATCCATCCGTCTTGATTTCCTCTGAATTAGGTTTCTGCACTTGAGAGAGGGATGGAAGCCGTAGTGGCACGCGATTACTCTGCCCGGTGTCAAGGGGAGCTGACCTTAAAGGCGGGTAATATCGTCACTGACGTCGCGTTGATACCTAGAAAGGGCTTTTTCACCGGCAGGTGTAACAAAAACGTGGGCGTGTTCCCTAGAGATGTCGTCGAGATAATCAGGGGAGACATCTCCAAGGACTCCGGGCTGGCGGAGCGGACGTTTGGAGAGCCGGAAACGTCCGATGTCCCAGGATCGGGGCATGCCGCGGAGGATCCGCCAACGGGGGCAGGCCATCCCAGGGCAATTGGTGAGCAACGGCCTTGGGGCAAAGCGAAGAAGCTGGACAACGTGATGGAAACAGCCCCGCGGCGGAAAGTCCCTGATGTGGGGATATCCGGAGGGGTGCCAGAACCGAAGTCAGAGGAGGAAACCGCACTAAATTTAGATGGTCTCGTCGAAAGAATAGAGTTCTTAGGCGACTTCGTCTCGAAGCAGACGGAAACGAAAATTTCAGGTTGCCGGCCGCGCAGAGAATCCCCAGCGACAGGTGAACCTTGGCGGCACCTGTCGCCTGCTTCGATCGAGGGACTGGACCTACCCAACGATGCAGCGGTTCTGGATCTCTTTAAACGAATGAAGGGGAAACGGACTTCCCTCTTTCCTGCGATGACAGAAGTTCTCGAGATCGATCTGATCCTGGCCTTGGGAGCCGAGTGGCCGATCCTGAATGCGACGTCCAAGAAAGCACTGTACAATCGGGCGGAAAGGCTTTGGAAGGAATTCTGCTAGACTTGGTTATGGAATTGGTTAGTAGTAAACGCGAAAATTCTGGTTTTTAGTCCAGATGACCACCCGTAGGTGACCGTGACCCCGTGCCTTCATAATTAATGTTGGCATTAAAGATCAAGGAATCAAATACTCTGAAATTTTAACCAGATTTATGCGTCCACATTACCTGGCAAAGTCCGATACCACGACTTTATTGGATTTACTTTCTGTACGCTATACGGGTTCTGCTACGGTAGGCCATAAAGTGATGCAGGCCGAGAGTGCCATTGTAAAGGATTTAAGTCCTTCTTCACAAACGGGTGTTGTGATTAGTGTATTTTGTGTCTTTTTGGGGATATTTTTAATTGTGGATGATCAGTTTTGTAGTTGGAACATGGAATGTCCAATTACTTAACTTGCCAACCAGCAGCGCTCTACGTGGCGTGAATTTTCCGAGTCATTGACTTTTTTGTTTAGTAAGATTTAAAGAAATGTACGGCAGGAACTTTTGGAAATAGAGTGAGTGTGAGACTACCTCAGTGAGCAATGGAAATAGTGGTGCTTGTTCAAATGAAAATTAGGACATCTGAAACATTGTGTTGCCTTTTGTTTAGATGCTAATTCAGTGTACTTGGCGAAAATAAACGCAATAAAATGGTAAACTTTAATCCCCCAAACACCTTTTTCTTTGTGAATAAGGATAACTTGTCGAACTGATATCTTGTGGCCAGGGCATCTGTCCGAAAAATTGAATGCCCCTGGTTCGATTTCAGATTCAGGTGAACTTTGTTTAAATCTTTCCACCTTCGCCGTCACTTACGTGTTTGTCCTATGTGCGTTTTTTCCATCACTTTACGTCTGTTCCTATCAAATCCCTTGATCACACAGTGAATATGCTGGTAGTTATATAAGGAGAATATTTTAAAATTAAGACATTAACTTTCAATAACTATTGCACGTCACGTAGTGGTTTACCATTATTTTGCACTGAGCTATTCCATTATTAGTGATAACTGGAGGACGGATTTTTATCTGCTGTAGCAGTCGCTAATTTTGCCATCAGAATCGGGTAAAGGGTGATTAAATTAAAAATCTGCCTTAAACAAATTTTCAAATTAGCCTATTTTTTATTTTATCCCTTAATTATTTAAGCAGTGTGTTCAATCTCTATAATAATTAAAAATATTAGATCAATAAAATGCTGCCTGATAATTATGAAAACACATGTTTGTTTAGGTATCCCTTCATTTAAAATTACAAGGTTTTTCACCAAATTATTAGCGGAATAATGACAAGTACGTTTCTGTAGTCTCCATTCTATGATGAGGTTTCGGTGTTTAATACCACATTCCCTGTTTCGCGACTAAGGGGCTTGATATGCTTAGGCTCTCGAGGCACGCAAACCGAGCGTTTCGCGAAGTATGTACTTCGTATGCCCGAGTTCAATTTCTCGCGAAATAAAATACTATACCATCTGCAAGGATAGGTATGTATGAAGTTACATTGAAAATTCTTGCAAAAACGAGAATTTTTAGCATTTTTACAATTTTTCAAATATATATGACCTGAAAAGCACAAAAAGGTAGATGTAAAAAGCGATTCGAGTACTGCACCATAGTCCCGTTAGGCCATCATAAACAAAAATGGTTGAGTTTCAAGTGGTATCAAGGTTCAATCAAAGATATATATATATATATGTGTGTGTGTGTGTGTGTGTGTGTGTCCAATCTCTATA
>LYUA01000424.1:1362716-1379325 GCA_002093875.1 Calopteryx splendens
CCCCCCCCCCCGCCTCCTTCCGCCCGGTGGCAATCAGTTGGACGGAATCGGGGTGTCCCCACGGAGATGGGTGGTTTTTTTCTTTTCCCTCCCCTCGCTCATCCCCGCCGCCGGACCATTGCTTTAATTGAAGTTTCGGCGGCAACCGCCAACCCGGCTAACGTTTCCGGTTGGCGCCTCATGGAATAGAGGTACCCGGGGACCGCAGGCGCGAGTTGTCCACGTAAATTGCTCGCAGTTCAAATGTTTTGCTTTATCCATTGTCGCTCGGTGGGAGCAGCGCAACCGGAAAATAATTTCGGGGGACGATGGGCAAACGATGACTCCTCGTCGTCAACTCAACTTTGCGCGATGAATATATTTCTCCCATCCTAAAGGGTATTGGTTTGAATAAAATTGCGTGTCATGACTGATGCGGTGGAAATAGTTTATAACGAAAGCCATTGTTGCGGTCTTCCACTGAAATATAAGTATGTCTATTTTTTTTCAACACACATATCTATGCGAGGTGAAATCTGCAACAACTTATTTTATTATTTCTTAAAATACGAAATATATCATTGGATCAATCGGTGCTTCGGGCGTTTTTATCCTCGAGCATTATGGAAACTGGAGACGTCTGCCGACTCGCAGTCTGTTTGACAAGATGGATGTCCGGATTGTGACGCCACGTGTTAGGGACCCTCATCCACAGTACTCCCGTCGCGCATACGGAGTGTTGCATCACTCACCCGCTTTGAATCCACTGCAAATTTTCGAGAGAGGTTGTGCGAAATGCTGAAAGACACAAAGCAAATAAATCCGAGATGAATTATGGCTTCCGGACCGAGCGCGTCCCTGACGTGACGTGACGTGACGAAAATGGCCGAGATGTTGGTCGCACACGCCGAGCAAGGGAGAGGGTGAGGGGGATAGGCCACGCTCCCTCTCGTTCCTTTGTTGCGCGGAGATTTTTATAAATAATAATTAATCAATGTTACACTTTGCATGGTATTACCAAGAGTAGATCACTTCTTAACTTCACTTTCCGGAGTAAACTTTCGTGGGGCGATTTGGCCAAATCAGCCCTCCCCCCCTGGCCACCCCACGGTTTGGTGGTCATCTTTGTTTTCCGTATCGGTCCTTGCTGATATAATTCCCTTCTTGTTGTGCCGGTTTATTTTTTCTATCATCATCTGGTTACATACGCTAAGTGTTGAGCAGGTCCTCCACGCTATGCTCCTTCCGTGGACCGCCGTCGAGCTGTAAGCACGGCGGGGGTCCTACTTTAATAGCTTTCGTAACGAAATGGCAACGGTTGACTGCAGTTTGATTTAACCCTTTAAGTCCCCTGCTCGAAAAAGGTTTTTTTTCAAAATCCTAATTATCTCTAACACGAAACGGTGAAATATGATACTTCGTTGTGAGATATTGCGTACCTACTTGTAGAGGGGGTACCTACGCACTGTACGGGTGGCGGGAGACGCCATGCAGGAGGTGATCATTGAAAGTAGACCGACCCATAAAAGGAAGAATCAAGAGTGAAAGGCGTTCCGTCATCGGAATGCTGCCCACTCAAATCGAAATGGGGAAGAGGAGGAAACTCGATTATTTTACTTATGCGAGTTTAAAAAAAAGGTAAATATAACGATTTTATGCGGATAGAATAACCACCTAAGTAATGCAGCGATCCTCGCAGTCTGACAATTGAGAGGGATGGTGTCGCTCCATTAATATATTAATAATTTTAGTTTAATGTGCACATTTGTGGGGGCGTTTTCCAGTGGGTAGAGCGCTGCGATGCTAACAGGAGGGTTCGATTCCAGGTGACGCCTCTTGGCACCCACAGCTTCACCCAAGCTGTGTGCTTTTTGCCACAAATCTGCTTGTGAAACTGATCAAATACAAAATCGGGAGGGAGTCTAAGAGAGCTCTCTCGTAATATATCTGCAGAAAGATTGTTTAATTTTACTAGGTTTTACATTACGCCTGGCAAACCACGAGATAAAATATTTATGAGGCTCGATTCTTCTTCTTCATGCATTCTTTCCCGAGCCAGGGTTTGGGAATGATCAGCGTCGAGTAGATGCAAATTGAGAAATTATGGTGTACGCCTAATTGCAAACAAAGTTGACCACAAACTCCTGCGGGTCCTTGCCGTTTTGTTGACAAGGCCGCTGCTGGAGATTCCCCGGGCGGCACCAACTCTAGTTAGTACTCCACTGGTTGCTGGCAGAGTTTAAGTGGATTGAATAAAAAAAATAAATCATGGCATTTTTGAAATTAATGAGAGCACCAAACATCTATGGAGGGTGAGGGTGTTTCCCCCGCCTCCCTTTGCTTCCTCCTGGCGCCGCCCATGGTGGTGGTCCGCGAGAAAGAGTGGTAGTTAACTGACGTGGAGCTGCAAAGGAAGCTGGAGATGCACTTAATGAATCCGCGTAAACTGCAATGCATTCGGTCCCAACCCCTCCCCCCCTTTTATGGAATTCAGAGTTCTCTATGACAAATTAGCTCGATTATACACGTTTCCGTCACGCCTGCATTACAGAGGGGGGATAGTTGAAACGAAGACGGGAGTCCTCAACCTCGCCCCGTTGAAATTATTGAATTCGTTATTATTAGTTTGTCGATCTGCATATTTTAAACTAGTTTGAGAGTCATTTCGTGTGCCCACATTTGACCCCATTCAGGGCCCCACGATCTCCCGTGTGACGTCTTCCCCCCTCCCCCCTCGGTGGCAATTGCGCGTTGGTTCCGCCCGGGCGCGTTGTTGACGCACTTCGTGTCGTTCGTTCCTTTCCGCAGCGTCCACGGCCAAACCAGCGGCTGCCCTCACCCCAGAGTCCTCCCCAACCTCGTCTCCGTGTGCCTCGGCGCCATCTTCTCCCACTTCGAGACCCGCTGCCGGAGGCTCCAGCGCCTCCGGAGGCAGAGGCAACTCAAGGCCGGGGCCAGCCGCAGCGAGACGGAGGGCGACGGCATGGACACGAGCAGCGCAGCTTCCCGCAGGGTGCTGACGCTGAGGCTGTGCGCGGGGAGGGGGCCGCGGAGGGCCTGGGGCGGCGGTGTGGAGGAGGTGGAGTCGGACGCCCCCGGGGTCGTCGGCGGCCGCCTGGGCGGGGAGGCCTCCGTGTCCTCGGGGCAGAGGATGGGCGGGAGCAACGACACCCTGGACAGTTTGGCCGCGCTCGGGGCCAAGGGGGTCGAGGTGCCGACGATAGCCTGCGTCCACAGCCAGAGGGAGGAGGCGTCGCCGCCGCGAGGGTCGGGGGGCGGCGGCTTCTCCGGGGAGGGATGGGGAGGCGGTGGGGCCCCTTTGGCTCAGCAGGAGGAGGACGTGGAGGACGAGGAGGAAGAGGACCTCCCTCACGGGGAGAGCGACGGGCTGCTCCAGGGTCAGCAGCGAATCGAGTCTGAGGAAGGCGGAGTGATCGGAGATGGCGGGGTGCAGGAGGAGGAGGATGCGGTGGTGGGTGGCGGGAAGGCCGTTGCGAAGCGGTGGCCCAAGAGGGTGACGAGCGAGGCGGAGGAGGCGGAGAAGGCCTGGAAGGAGGAGGAGAGGACGAAGAGGAGGGAGGAGGAGGAGGAGAGCCAGCTCAAGTGCTACATTACCGTTTTCCTAGCAATGTAAGTGGGTTAGAACGTAACAGGATTTTGTTGCGTGATGACTACCATTTGCGTTGATGGAACTTTCATGAATAAAATGTCAGTGACAACCAGAGGTCACTGCAGGCATAAACACTGGCATTAATTAATTTTGAATGCTGGCATTAAAGTGCAGGTCACATAAACCCTAAATATTTAAGCATCAATTATGTCAAATTTCTTGTTTATTTTTTTAAAACTCAGTGAAAGTATACTATCAACTTGGAGTGGAGTCTCAAAATAAAGTGATGTTTTCTGAGCCAAAAATTCCACACACAACCATCAAAAAACGGTAAAATTGTTAAATTAATTGTTCAGGTGCATAAATTAAATTATCTGGAAAATCTTAGTGGATAATGTTTATTGATATTTATACTTTTCAAAGAATTTTGTTTTATTCCATCGTCTGCTTACTTTTGCATCTTTAATAACCCATTTCAATTGTATGTTCACTTCAAAACTAACTTTAGAAATTTTTTGTCTTTGTCTTATGCTCATGCTTAGGATTTTACTTTATATACGGTTTAAAGCTGCTTATATGTTGAATAATTACATGAACTACCTTATGTTTAAACACATAAGGTTTATAGAACAGTTTTGTAAAAACATTCTGTGGATCATACACAATTCAATTTGAGGAGAAGGTATGTTCACCTGATGCATGAATGATCTAAATTGTATAACCTATTATGCTATAAAAGATAGCTCCTTGCATGTGCGAATATTGTGCAAGGCCAATTAAAAAAATAATGAGTTGCAGCAACAGAAATAAATTCTAGTTGCAATTTAGTAATCTGTCAAAGAAACATCACAGCGTGGATAATTTTACTATAGATGCTAGAAGATTTACAATTGGTATGTCTACAATTTGTCTCTTTTCAGTTCTGAGTATGATGACTGGCGGCCTGGACTAGCACAGCTGCTCCAACCAATTCCTTTTCCTGATGATGCACTTGCTCATGAGCCATTTCTAAGGTAAGAAGAACACATTAATTAACACTTAGACTGCCAAATAATATTGAACTTAATTTTTAGGGAACTTTTGCAAACACACACATAGGTATATAATTCAAATCATTGTGCAAAATTTGGAACCACTAAACATTTACACCACTCTCTCACTGGCATTGATAATTTAATTTAAATTTCAGGAATCCAGTGCCAGTTTTGATTGTAGCCCCTTGGGATGTCCTGATAGAAAATGATCTCCAAATTCAGATTACATATATACCTAATTTATTTGTGCTATCCTTGGATGCTTCATTCTACCTTTGAATACTCTTCCCATTAAGTCATAAAACCACCCCCAAAGACCATGTTGAACCAGTACCTGCATGACTGGGATTTTACCTAAGATACAGTGTCTAAGTATCTATATTGCTAATAATAAATTTTAACTTCCCTCATTGAGGTTCTTATTGTAATTGTAAGAATTCTATATAAAACATTTGAGTGTCATATATAGTTGTCAAAATCAGGGTTAAAATTGCCTGGTAATTTTATGAGAAATGCAGAGTTAACAACCAATATAATACCATATTATTCATAAAAATAAAATGAAATGAACACAAGAAATCTTTTTCTCAAAATATAGTCTGAGGTACAAAAGAAGAGAATAAAATATAAAAGACAGTTATTCCGTTATTATTTTACATTTATAGCAATCAAAAAAATTTGATGGGAGCGATGCTGGTGCTTTTAGGAAACTTTTCAGCATTGTCATGTGTGACATTGGCTCTCAAAGGGTTAAGTGGCTCTTAATCAATAAAAATTGTCTCTATGTCAGCCTTAAAATGGCCTTGGATTTTTAAAATTTTAAATGTACACCTTGATAAATATTTATCATCTAAATCAGTTTGCCTCTAGATAATTCACTTAATGTATTACATGTGAATGCAAATATTGAATTTCTGGTATTTATAGAAGAGTTAAATGATGCATTTACTGTATAGCATCTATAAAAGTGTAAGCATTACCTTTAATGAAGTACACACTCCCCTATAAAATGTGTGAAAGGAACTTTTCAAGCAATTTTTTGAGAAATTCCTTGGATAAAATCAATCTTTACAAAAGAACTTGTAATGTGGCATTTTATGGATTTGAAACCTTGCATTCAACTTTTTAAAAAATTACACTTGGTGGTCTGGAAATTTAATACTCAAGGATTAAACCATCAAGACTTTTGCTCAAGTTTTTCTTGGACTTTGACTACCCCTGTAGTAGGAGTCCGAGTCATAGAGTGTTCAGGGTTCCCTAAAGACCCTTAACCCTTTTCAAATCCATGTCCGATTTCCCCTCCCAAAATTCAGTTCCACAATGTATGGGGAATGCGCCTACCTGCATTCACTGATAAGGGTGCTATATTTCAGTGGCCTGGTTCCTGTGGTCCGCCGCATTGGCACTGACCCCCGGTGCGAGGTGCATCAAATGGTGCTGGGAGTTCGTGAAGGGAAGCCAGGGCTCTTCTCCCTGTACTGCCCGACGTCGTCATCGACTTCGTCCCCACCCCCGTACTTCTCACCCTCCCCCATGCCCTCCCCCACCTTCCCTTTCCCCTCCTCCCCGACCGCCCTCGCCCAGTTCACTCCACCCTCCTTTCAGCAGCACCTCTGCCCTTCGGTGGTGGTGCCCGCCTCGGCACCACCCTTCCCCACCTCGTGCCCTTCGTCTCCTTACTCGGGACCCCCTTACTCGGCTCCTCCCTATTCACGACCATTTCATCCGGAAGAAATCTGCTACGATGATGGCAGCCTGTGGTGTGAGATTGTAAGTGTTAAATCACCACAAGCACCAAATTGGTCCAAATATAATCCCCTCCCTTCGAATTCATGAAGCGCAAGTGTTTCCAAAAATGTTAATTTTTTTCTGGATGCAAAAACATTCCTCCCCATCCTGTGCTATTTTTCATAATTCGATGCACATACATAAAGTAAGGACCGCTAAGTTATACAAAAACTTCAATGTAGTTATTTTTGTTTTAATTTATTTTTACATGAATGAGCATAGGTACCTTTAACTATTTTTTGGACATAATTTATGCCATTGTGGATGCAATTTTTGTATCTAATTAGATTGTTTGTAATGTTTAAGTCAATAGAAGATTCTACCAACAGTGAAATATGGTCTGTTATCTAATTTCTGAATGCAAGAAAGCTCAAACCCACTGAAATTCATCGGCAGATTGCTGAGATTTATGATTACAGTGTAATGAGTGATGGAATGGTTAGGAAATAGATGAGGCAGTTCAATGAAGGCCAGAAAAATGCGCATGATGAGACAAGGAGTGAGGCCTTCAGTTGTCAATGAAGATTTGGTCGGGAAAATCAATGAAAAAATTCATGTTAATCAGCATTTCACAATTTCCTTACTATGTGATGAATTTCCCAAAATTTTAAGACTGGTGAAAAAAAATTTCAAAATGCCATGCAGTAGTGTTTGTCATCATTGGTGGAGTGTTATTTGAAGAGGAAATAAGCAAACTGGTCCCCAGATATAACTATTGCCTCAGAAATGATGGAAATTATGTCAAAAAATAGCTTTAGGTATTCTCTTTCATGCGAAACTAAATTCAAACAAAAACACCATGGGTGAATTTAAAAAAAATGTTTTCTACATTTTGATTGTGCCTCATATTTTTGATGCTCAGTAATGTTCCAGTCATAGAAGTCCATTTTACAGGGGGAGTCTTGAGGTATTGTAGTTTTAATTTGCATTATTCTGACCTATTGTGCTGTATCCATAGGTCCATGGGCACTCAAACTTTAGAAAACTGGTAGTTACGTTCCTTATTTCTTCCATGTGGACCATGGAAATTTATTTGAGTGGGTGGTGGGTGTGGATGGTATATATTTGTTCCTCTGTGTTTAGAGGCTAAATAAAATTCTAAAGTGTGCATAAAATGTGTTGGTGATTTGTATACAGTTGATCTTCACAATACATGGCCAATGTAACTTGCTCAAGCAAATAATATGCCTACACATTTTTTATATTTTACAATTGTGCAATACTAAAGGTTATCTTTGATGTGATATTCTATGATGTAAACCTTGGATTTAATAATTTCACTCAAATTTTGGCGGTAAGGTTTTAGCACATATCTCTCAATGTTCAATTTGAAAAATTATCTCAAGAATTCAACCTTTAATTACTGTAGCCATGAAAAGAACTTTTGATTCATTGAACTAGATGGGCATTAGAATTTAAGTAATAAATTATTTGTTATTGCAAATTTATAACTTAAGTATTGAGTTATCCAATTCCTATGAAACAATATATAACCCTTGAAAGCAACTTAGGTCACATATAGAAATATTAGTTATGTGAGAAGGATTAGATGTGGAGAAAACTATTGATGAAGCCCGGGGGAGGGTAATGACTCATAAGTGATAGGAAATGAGTTTGATTGAGTGGATGCTTGATACCCAATATTTGAATCAACTTTCAATTTATTACTTATTTGGTTTTGACTAATGTTGTTAACTTAATCATCAAGCTGTTGCTTTTCCAAAGATTAAATTATCTAATGATTCAAAATGTATGGTTGATAATCTATGAACTCATTTAGCTGAAGTGATGTCAGTTTGTTGGAACAAAGGTTATATTTAATTTGTATTGTGGATTATAAGTGTTTTTAGGAAATAATTGTGGCTACAATCATATTCCAATGCATTTTTTAATCATATGATCCCTCCAAATAATGTATTGTTTATAGACATCTATGTGGAATGTTTTCGAATGTGCAATACAGTGATGGGTAAGAGAGCACTGTCAGAGAATTCTCCAACCATCTACAGGCTCGTGCAAAGATGAAAACAAGGGTGAGAAGGGAAGCAAAATTAGGGGCAGCATTATGCATGACTAGGAGCACAACAGAATGTGATACATTTGATGGTTTTGTTGGTGTGATCTTTGCTTCCAAGGGTGTCAGGGGAGGAAATATTGGAAGTACAAGTGTTTTAACACTCGACAGGGGCATTCCTTGTTCTGTCACACCAGTAGGCACGAGTGGCACTCAGTGCAACACTTGTTTTTCCTTAAGTTTTTATAAGATGAATGAGGAAAGTCAAGTATACTATGCATTCTTTGTTTTATTAATAAAATTTTACCTTGATTAGAAGTGAGATTACATTTTTCCAACCTCTTGTAAATGTTCAAAACCTTTAAAAAATATCTTATTTTACAATATTACCAAACAAATTCTGCAAAATATCTGACTCATATTCTAGTACTTACAATTCATTCCCTCACATACCTTTGGAGTGTGATTACTGTTTCACTGTATGTTCATTAAGAAAAGTTACTGCTCTTCCCACATTTCATTGTCGTTGATATGTTCTTTGATCGACTGTACAATTCACACTTGCCACATTTCTTATTTGCTCTCCGGCTGTCATCTCCCTTATGCAATTTATAACCTCAATATATTTTTATTGCGCTCTGGATGTTTCCAGAGGTTCATATGCCCGTAGGATCTCGATAAGCTGCAATAAGTGGCTTGTCATCAGGGTTCCCAGGGGCTGAGCTATTGGAGTCCACACAACACCCATGCCCGAGGCGAGACTCAAACCATCACCCTTTGGGTTAGTAGACGGGTGTGTTACCCACCTGTCTAATCATGACAGCAAGAATAAGACTTGACAAGAATGTTTTAATTCCAGCTGATAGAGATAATGTGCTTATTTGTTCTTTTTTCAAATGTGTGTTCCTGGGGTTTCAAAGACAAAGTTTTCGGGAAGATTCTTCTGTGGTATTTTTCTGTTGGATTAATTGCCCTGTACAAGATCTGAGCATTAGTACCTGAATTGTCCAAAAATATATAAAATAAAAATAATATCCACCTTTCCATATTTCTGGACACAGTATAAACACTACTCATTTAGCCAACTGTGTCAACACCTATTTTTGCCACTTCATAGTAATGTAATGCATGGTTTATTGGATCCTTCATCTCTAATTCCCTTGTTTTGTGTAGTTGACATCAACAGCACTGCTTTGCTCTTATTTATAATCCATGAAAGAAGGGAGCTTAATGTTATTTTGAATCCCAAAGAGGTATAACCGAAGAGCTCACATCTTGTCCTGTCTCGTGATCCAAAGAAGGAATAATGCAAATGCTAATGTCCTCATCCCCCCCCCACCAACTCTCAGCATCACAGATAAAAAACACAATGCTGGTAAATACTTAGCCTCCACACGATCAAACTTACATCACCTTGTCCTTCCTCTACTTGTGACATGAGAGAGAAGAGACATAGTGTTGCGTTTTGTGCCATAGAATGCCCATTTCAGGTTTATATTTTTAATGGAGGAAGTAAAATGTTTTGGTAAGTTATCAAGTTGATTAAGTTACTTGTGAAATCTATAAGTGGGTATCTTTTAAGGAGCATAAATGCACTGCCCATCCTATACTTTGGGTCACAAAGTACTTTACTTTCAGCTGGGGACTCTCCTTGGCTGCTGTTGTCGGCGCAAGCAATTTGTGTCAATGCTGGCCAACCGCCACCTGGAAGCCTGCATGCTTCTGGCCCTTCGCGACCAGCCTCAAGCCCAGGATGCCCTCTGCTTGATGCTAGAGTGGAACCTCTTGGGTGGAAGGGGTGGACGAGAGGGCTCAGAGGGGTCGGAAGGCAAGGCCAAGGATTCGGCGGGGGTGGAAGGCAAGGAGGGCGAGGAGCATGTGGAAGGGAAGAAGGGGGGAGAGAGGGCTGTGAGGAGGCGGAAGAGGACAGTTCGGAGGAGGATTATTATCAATGGTAGTATTCCTGGCATGAATCTGGACGAAGGCAGACTCAGCATGCGACGTCTCCTATTGGGGTGTGATAAATCTGCCAAGTACAAAGACAGTGATGATGCTGTGACTAGGGCACCAGAGAATGAGAACTTTTTCCCAAAATATGAGGGTGATTTGATGAAGTATGGAGAGAACAAATGCAATGTGAACCATGAATCGGATCCAGAAATAACGCTTGTATCAAATACTAATCCTAAATTAGATCTTATTACTAGTGACTTCAGTGCCTCTTGTAGGAGTGAAGGAATAAAGTCTGACAAAGGGAGTGAACGGGGGAAAGAGTGTAAGGAACTTCCTGATGGGAAAGTGTGCACATTGACACCAGACAGCTTGTTGGAGATTTTTGATCCTGTCACAAGTAAAACCTTGCCAATAACTGGTTTTCCCCTTTCCATAGAAGAACATGTGGTCACAGATAGTGTCTCCCAAGCTGGAAAAGATAGGGTTGCTGAAGAAACAGGCATGGAGAAGGGGGGAGCCATTGGATCCGACCTCTGTGATGATAGACTAGTTGAAGGGCCAAATGATGCTTATCAGGGTATAAATGAACAGTTGTTAGTTTCAGATAAACTGCCAGAAAAGAGGGAGGTGATTGTCGAGGTTAATCAAAGTGAAGAAGATGAGGAGGATGACGAGGATGATGATGATGGGAATGACGATGATGAAGAGGAGGATCAGAGGACTCTGCAGGTCATAACTACACTTCAAAGTACTGAGTCGGGTCGGAGTAAATACACTGCTCTCTGTCAGCGACAAATGCATTTACGAGAGTTGGTGAGTATTAAATAATTTTTTGGCAAAAATATTTATTTATAAAAGTCATGGTACTTGTTGCCTGCTGTTTGTGTCCATTTTGATTTCATTTAAAGAAACCAGCTTGTCTTTTTCATGAGTATGCATTACATGTAGAGTGCCACTCCACCATCCCTATCTCATATCATCTCAATGCACTAACTGCTGACAATTAATTTCCTGTCCTTCATAAATGGCAGTGATAAAATTCATCGCCACATTGTGACCCTTGAAACTCATCCATTTTTAGGAAGGTATCTAGGACTTCAATTTCCTGTTTAAATACTTCCATTATTCCACATTTATATTTTTACCATAGCCCATTATTACTAGAGTTGTGAGAGAGGAGATGATGTAATGTGGCCTTGACTTTCTCAAGAAGCCTTAGCTAAGCACCTAATAATTGGTCTCTTGTCTTAAACATTGGAATACGTATTTTATATTTGGATTTCAGTTCTCACTATGCTTAAATTTTGGAAACCGATTCTATAGTCTTTGCATTTTCTTTGATAGACAACTGTTTTCCAGCTGTCATACTGGTATCTTCAGCCAGAGGAATCCAAGAGACTTCTGAGCTGAAGATTCTAGTTAAATGGCTGAAGAAACTGTCATCAACCATAGAGCAATTTGAAGGAAAATCTGAAATCCAAGCAGCTTAGTGATTATTTTTGCACATCAGGAAAAACACCTTGGTTACGAAATAGTGCAGTTGGAGAACTCTTTTCTATTTCCTAGTTTTATTTTTGGACTATACTTGCACTGATGGCATAATTTATAATGATTATGACGTTGATTGAATATGAAATCTCTTGCCAGATAAATAGTTGAGTTACCATTGGGCATCTTTTCATTAAAATCAATAGATGTATGGGTTTGGTTTGTGTAATAAAATTAGTATAGATTTTTCTCACATTGCTATGTATAAGTTGGTGCACTAAAATATGATACTAAATTTTTTATCTCATCTTTATTTTTAACAAGTTTGCTGGAGTGAACCTAACTCTAAACATATTTTCATTCATTGATACCTATTCTTGTTGGTGACATTTTTAGATTGTTACCTATTTGTCAAAGAAGCATTCAAATTGGTAGAAATTCTTTATTGGGATTAATTCACTTCACATTAATGCCTTTTTTAATGGATACAGTTTTATTCTTCTAATAGAGCCAATTTTTCTTTCTAATTATTTTGGAAATGAAATATGACGCATGGTTACATATTACCTAAATTTCATAGTGCGCTTTGAGAATGCTAAGTACCCGTTTAGCTAATAACTTTAGAAAATCAATGGTATTTGTCATTAATTTATGGCAAGTCATCCTTCTTGTGGAATTCAAAAGTAATAAGTGCATGTAGCATCTCTTCCAGCAACAAAAAGGAGGACCTAGAAAATTATCCCTACCACCACGGTCCACTGATGCAGATGTAACCCGTCTGGTGTTGGGCTCCTGGCCAGAAAATGAGAAGAAGGAGAACCTTCCCCTTGCAAGGATCCCTCCATATGGGAGATTTGGGAGCCTACAGTGCTTGAGTTTGGCATTTACTCATGTCACTTCAGCTTGTGCGGCACATCTTATTCACATACCAACTCTGCGGTACCTTAACCTATGGTCAACACAGGTTAGTATTGAATTGGCAACAAGCATACAAGGGGAAAGTAACTTCCATTTGGTGACCAAAAAAACCAAGAGCAAAAATATACGAAAATTTATCATCTGAAATGTGAGCCTACATATTTTTCCTACTCTACTGAATAGTCTCATTTTACAAGATTTTATATCCCATAACCATAAAATTCTGCCACCTGTGCTATGGCCAGCCATGCCTAAAAACTGGATTGCAGTTCCTCATAGTCTTCATAGACCAGTGACGCAAGCAATTTCTTTCAGTTGAAGAAGAGCTAGTTATCACTTGGTGCTAAAACTAGGCCATCAGCATTGAACAGTGAGGTGGTCAAACAATTTCCCAATGAATTGTTACAAAAGGGTCCAAATATGCATTGTAGTACATATATGGAAAGATATTGTCATGCAGGAAAACTTCCCCAGAGCACAAAGTTTCATTATGTTTGCTTTGATTCACGCCAGTCAAAATTTCTAATGGCTCATTATAGACCTCCAAACTGTGTGAGAGATCTGAGAAAATACATCAGTTAGCTATGTGATGGTGAATTGGCAGATCTCTTGAACCCTTTTATAAATTTCCTATACTGGTTCATTGTTCATCACAGTACCTCATAAAAATGGGAGTTACTTTCCAGATAGGCCTTGTATCATCTACTTTAGAGCATGTATCTTTTACAACTCCTTGCTTAGGTAGCAAAACTACTCTGAACCATTGTTGGACTGAATTGGCAAATGAATTAAACCCCAATGCCACTGTCGACCCAATGTTAAATTGTAGCACTGCCAATTATGGACCAAAGTTGGCTTTCGAGATGGGGCTAATGTTGACTTCCTACGTTTAAACAATGTGGGATTCAGATTTTGACTCAATATTGTTTTCATACACCATCCCCAAAGTTTTTTTCTACCAAAGAGTGGCAAACAAAACATTTTTTAAGCATAATAATGCTCAATGAAGCATCATGAAAATAATATACGCTCATTTTCTCAATTCTTTTCCTCCATTCTCCTTTGCAGTCATTGCACCCTCTTAGCATGAGAATCAATAAGTTTTATAATGAAACTATGTATTGGGACAAAATTAGAGTAATGAAACAACACATATCTGTAAAAAACCTGATGTTGAACTTGAGCTGCTACATCACATCGCAATATGCATTATATATATGTACCATGATTGTGAAAAGAAAGTCTGGGAGCATTGAGAAAACATAAAAATCATGCCATTGGGAAAAGTGAACCATGTGATATCACCTACTTGTTACCATTGACTTCACATTTGATTTCAATATGTATTTCATCATTGTAATTGGCAACATTTGCCTAGCACTAGTTACTATTATTGATACAATCCCATCAATAACATCTTATGTTCACAACTTTCAAGCATCTTTGGCGCAACATTGAATAGAGTTTGATGCTACATGGGATTATGCCAGGGAAGGTTTGCTCATTGAGATAATGAAAATCAGTATTTATTTGTATGTAGTAACATCACCAATGCGCTTCAGCTCCATTCCTTTTTTAGATAATCTCATAATTTATTCAATTGCATCATCATTATATTAATTTCCCTAGACATGCAGTATACTACACTTGATGTATCTCAGTTGTTCTCTTATTTCAGCCAAGGTCTTATGGCTTCAAAGATTTATTTGTATATAACCAATGAGTTTGACCCCTTTTCTTTAAGAATATTTTCCATTTAGGGAAAACTAGGAAACCTAAGAAACTAGCATTAATACCTGAGCTTTACCATGGGTTTGATCTATTTTCACATGCCTTTTACAATCCTTTGTACTTTGCTATGGGCTCAATTATTTAAGTTTTAGACCACAACCAGTCAGCCATGCTTTATTAATATTGTGGTGATATTATCCCCCTTTGAGAATTTTCCTTGCATTAAATTTGAAGGTGAGTACAATTAACAAATATAGCAGGGCAAACACCTGAGAAACAAAGGCATTTTACACTTCAAGAGAAGTTCTTGTTCATCAATGCATGAATAGAACAAATCATTGGCATAGTTAAAATAATAAGTGAATGGAATCCAATTTTTACAGATTTTAACTCCTATTTCCTCTCCTTTAGGGTTAAATTATTCAGAAAGATTTAAATTTGGATGACTTGGTCTTATGAGTAACCTTCCTGCAAAATAACGAAGTTGTAGGTACAGGATTTTGGGAAATACTTTGATGAGTCAGGGAATGGTATTTCACATTTATACTGTAAGTTGGGATGAGTTTGGACACTTTTTCATTCACTATCATAATTTACGATTCAAATATATTTGTGGATATACCTGGAAACCAAAATTAAAAATGACTAAACTATCTGATATTTTGCAATGTTTTTTTGTTGTTCTTCAAAATAAACATTTTTGTGACCATGGGAAATGGTGGATTCATAAAATTGTTCATTCTTATGATAAGAAAAATCTTTTATTTAGCAAATAGTTTCTTTTTGGTGATACAAAATTTCACTCAACTGCCTCACCGCACACTTATTGGTTTGGCTATGATGAAAAAGCAGATCCATTGCTTTTTTTTGTGATGATGTATTATGGTACTTATGCTTTTCATCTTACCTCTACAACCTAATTTCCGAGCCATACAAAACTACACTCAAAATCAACATCGTCAAGTCTTTTCTTTACATCCTTGGCTAGGGTCCTCATCAATTCGTTTCCTATGTCTTAAGAACCTCATTAACCTCACCTCTTCTCTATTTTGCAACCTATTCTAACCTCAAGAACGTTAGTTGTCTTCTGATTTATTTTCATTTCATGCCTATTACTGCTCTGTAGTGAGATCAGCAATGGCTGCAACCCCTTGGCTGATTAGCTAACTAAAGCTTGATTATCTGCAAATCTGACTGCCATGATCAATTCCTCACCCACTTTCACTCCTACCTCTAGTCCTTCTCATGCCTCCCTTACCATTCCTCCATGTATACACTGAAAAGCACGGGTGATAATGGACAACCCTACTTTACCCCCTGCCTACTACTGCCTGCCCTGTTTCTCCATCCACTACCCTAGCCTGTGCAGTCTGAGATAAGTACAGGTTTCGGATAAGTCTCCTATCTCTCCAGCCTACGCCTATCTTCTGTAATACAATCATTATATGTTCCCAATTTAATCTGTTAAATATCTTCTTGATATCTATGAATCAGGCGGTTACATCCTGATTATACTCTATATTCCTTTCTATCAGTGGCCTCATTAGTGCTATGGCATCACGTGTACCTCTACCCTTCCTAAATCCATACTGATCATCTGCTAAGTATTTGTCTACCTTCTTCTCCATTATCTTATGAATGACCCTGAGTACTACCGTCGATGCATGTGAAATGAAAAAGATTGTCATGTAGTCCTCACATACTGCTGCTTTTCATTATTTTTGGGATGTAATTAACTCTGATCTAACAGTCTTCTGACTTCATTTCACCCTCATAAATGCTGTGAATGACCCCATAAAAACTCTTTCTACCATGTTTTCCTAAACCCTTTAGTAATTCTTTAGGGATATTACCTTCTCCTCGGCCTTGTTCGATTTCATTTTATTTAATATCTTCTCTATTTTGCAATCCTGTATACCTGGGCCTAAGCTATCCTCTTTGACATCATTTTTCTCTTTCTGTGTCCAAGCTCAATTGCCTAATGTCTTTACCATATAGTTCTTCTATGTATTCTTTCCATTTTGCTTGACCCTCTTCTGCTTGATTAGTACTTTTTCTGATGTATCTCTAATAGTGTGCATGGCTTTTCCTTTC
>LYUA01000424.1:1383114-1393146 GCA_002093875.1 Calopteryx splendens
GGCATGGAGCAAGGCGTTGGCACCTTCGGCGTTAGCGCCCTTCGGGGAAGTCCCTCGGCTAAGTCCCGGAAGGGTAATGTCCCACGGAATGGGGAATGCCCAAGGAAAAGGGAAAAACGAAGGGGCAAAAAAAATGCCACAGTGTTAACCAAAATTTCTGAGAGTTTCCTCATAAATATCAGAAAACATAACTTAAATCCTAATTTCCACTGTCACCTTTGAAGTTGTCACCTCAAGCTTGCATATAATGATTCCAGCGACTTTCTCAATGTTGAAAGCACTGCAGGAAGTCCTCTGGCTGTGGCGTGTTCAAGAGCTGTTGCAATTCCTCTTGGAGCTCTTCAATAAAGTTAAAACACCCACTTTCACCTAGAGTTTCATTTTGGGAAAGTGGCAGAAATTGCAAGGGGCTAGGCCAGGTGAATATGTTGGGTGAGGGACAATAGTCATGTTGTCTTTGGTGGAAAGTCCTCACGACGAGCGAGGTGTGTGCAGGTGCATTGTCATGGTCTATTTTTTTCTGCATTTTGGGCAGTTTGTGCCCAACATTTTCCCTCAGTCTTCTTGAAACATTGCAGTAAAACTTCCCTGTTACAGTATGAACAGGTGAAACAAATTCCTTATGGGAAATCCCATGAATGTCAAAAAAAAAAAATCATCAGCATTGACTTAATGCTGCTGTGAACTTGGTGTGCTTTTTTCGTCTGTGGAGAGTATGGTGTCTTTTTCTGGGTAGATTGCTGCTTTGTTCCAAGGTTCATAACTGTACATCTATTAATCAGCAGCAGTTATTACTCTGGACAGGAATTTTGGGTCATCTCGAGCTGTTGCTTGCATTTTGGTGCTCACCTCAACCCTATGGTCTCATTGATTGTTGTTCAAAAGATGAGGAACAAACTTTGCTGCAATTCGCCTCATGTTAACACTTATGCTGCTAAAGACGTCCACCAATGTCTTCAGCACCAAACCCCTACCGTGCTGAGGATGTGGGTGAACATCTTTCAGCTTTCACGTCTTTTTGTCACTTCAACTGTAGTGAAACGTCTCTCGCAGTGTGCAGTAGGTCATGTTTGAATATTTATTTAATAGATGTGACGCTAAATGCCAGGAACCTACACTTTTTTATTTTTGTTATCTGGTATATTATGGTGAAGTAGGAAAATTACTGTATTGTGAATTTTACTTAAAATACTCAACTCTGGGGTTGGCAATAGAAACATAACCTTTAGCATAGTAAGTGCTAAGTACATCCACTAGAATGCATTGACATGTCTTTTATGACAGTCCAGTCCTATTACAAACATCATGGATTGTCTGCCTTCGGTCCTTAAGGATAACTTCATGCAGTTTTGCGATCATTTCTGGAGTTTTACATGACAATGACCTGAATGTTTTTCTTCCTCCACAGACACCTCGCCATCTTTGAAATGCTTAAAATGCTCAAATGTTCTTGCTTGGCTTATAGCTTGCTCACCAAAAGCTTCCAAAGGGTTCAATTATAGCATTCAATAGGTTTCAGGTGCAGTCTTCTTGAGCATGAAAGAAAACTTAATGCAGATTAACTTAAATCCTTCCTATCAGTCATTTCGGAATTTGCATTCAGAGAAGAGGATGGTGCACACACAAAACCTAAGTAACACGAGCACTCCTGAAGGTGTTGCTTAGCAAACTTCAGTTGAAATACACACTTAGTGGCATCTGTCGGCAGAAGTTCGTACTACTGGTTTGGGCCGAATATTCTAATTCTCAGAAATTTTGAGTAGCACCTTGTGTAATGAATTCTGGAAAAACAGAATAAAACTATAGGAGAGCCAGAGAAAGTTGTGGAAATCAAAAATCTTGCTTGATAGAGAGGGAGAAAGATGCTTGATGAGCAAAATTACTCCGTAATGAGATCCAAGGTTGGTTTTGATTGACGAGGGTAGGTAGAGGTACTATTTTTCTAAAGCTGTATGCAATGCGAAATTCACACATTCAGGATTGGGGGAGAAGCTACTCACCCTGCTGTCAATCCTCGTGGATTTTATGAAGTTCTGGTGACCCAGAAAACTACCAATTAGATTTTAGCCAGGAGTGCTGCAAGTTGTTTCCTGTTAAATTTTGGCACCAAAAAAATCACACAGCTAATGTTTGGTTGAGAGTCCGAAACTATCTACCAGTTTGAACCTGTGACTCACTGATCAGTTAATGAACACTGTACCCACTAAGGTATTATATCAGATGATTACATAAATTATACCACATAAAGCCAACTTATGGAAACTTAGTAACCACACAATTGGTGCAACAGAACAAAAAAAAGTGGATAGTAAAAATTAATATGTAATGACCACACTGCAATTTATTTAGGGAAAATATTAAGAAATACATATAAGAAAAATATTCATGAAGGTGAAGCAGGTTTCCAGGTTCTCATATTTATTAGACTAAATACATCTCCAAGGAAAAACATTTTTTAAATCATACTAATGAAACTGTGGTTAAGTTAAAAATAAAAATCCCAGACTAGATTTGGAAGTGATATTATTTATTTTTCCTTTTATTGAATCTTGTAACTTCTATATCATTAAACTTCACATATTATTAATTGTTCTGTGATTATGAATGACTGGAGTACCTAAGGAGGAATACTGCTCTCTTTAGTAGGTGGTTTGAAAATAAATGACTAATAATTGTGGTCTAATAAAATTTCTTTTGTTATTAAGTTATAATGATTGTAACTTAGTAATTGTGATAATTTTTTTGTCTCTTTGACTTCACTGTCCACTGTAGAATTGCTTTTATTTTGGAATATTAATGTTTGTTTCCCACCCACATAAGCTGTAAATGATTAGGAAGCATTGTATAAATAATATGCATTTCTCTCAGACATGTTTTTGCCTTTAATTTTTAGCTCTCAAGAATCTTCGTCGACTGAATTTAAACAGCACACGCCTATCACCGGATACGTTTGAAAAATTAAAAGCAGAATTACCTAACCTCCAAGAATGTGATGTACGTTACACAGATGCTTGGTGATCTTCTAAACAATATTCCTTCTGAAAATGACTGCATGAGTTGAGTATTAGCTTTCTTAGGTGTTGCAAATGTACCTTTATGAGAAGAGGTTTGCTTAAAAAAATGAACTAATTATTAATATTATTGAAAAGAATACGCTAAGCAGTAAACAAGTAAAATGGTGGTGATCTACTTGTGTTGAAAATTTCCTCAAGGCAACTTTGGAGTAATTCAAGTTGCAAATGCACAAATGGTAGGCGCAAGAAATTTGACCTAGTTATGTATAATATATATATATATGTGTGTGTGTATATATATATATTAGAAACCAACATTAAAATATAATTCTGATACAACTGAAATTCATACCATTACACAAATATTTTAGAAAGGAAAATAAAATTGAATACATGTAAATTGTAAGGCATGAATCTAACATTTTGGATTGTTGCTCTGACTCATTGCCAGTGCACGAGTGGAGTGCAAGCTGCCAATAGATATATTGGTATTATTTGAAGTGTGTACAGTTTAATTTATAATTAAGTGAGCATTCATTAAAAAAAATAAAGAACATGATGTATGCAATCGGCTAATAAGACATTCAGCAGTGAAAGCTTAGTTTAAATTCTCTGCTAAATGTTAAGTCATTATTTGCGGGACCGAATTACAGCATTAAGTGTATCAGCTTATTAAGGAATATATTTAAAGAGGAGGTACATTAAGTGTGTATGGGAATTATGTACAAGATTTGGCTTAGAACTGTTTACCTTGTCTTGTGCTAACTTACTTGTTTTAGCTTTTCGATGTTATTAAAACCAAACAAAAATAACTCATTTTTTTTATTAGGCATTGAGGCCTTACTATGTGTTACTGTGCTGATTATTGTGCTTTTTGTAGAATTTTGATTTGTAATGGGTGAATGCATTGAAATTTTTTGTTTTTTGAGTTTTGAGTCCTTGGAAGAGAAACCAAGATGAAGATTCCTTCTATTGATGCAGCATTTTTGTACGCTTTAATTTTTTACTACATTCAGTTTAAACAAATGTGAAATTGTCATTGATATCTCCATGGTAAAAGTTTGCTGGAAGAGCACTGTACTTAAAGAGAAAAGGTGGTTAAAATACTATATCCACCATTACACGACAGGAGTGGAATTGCTTTTTAATTAATGATATCCTACACTTTAAAAAGTGTCTCTTTTGCCATGTGAGGTATTAAAATCATTTCACTTTCATATTCTTCCAAAAAGTAATTGTGATTATGTAGTTGTTGTTAATTAAAATATGTTGTCAAGTCAATAGAGGAGTGTTACAGTATTTTCTACTGCACATCCAATCATGTGGTCCAATTTATTATCTAATAACATTTTATTGATAGATATATTGCATAAGGTGATAACTTTGGATTGCTTCTTTCTTTTGAAAGCAGTTTTTTGCTGGAAAAATGAAGGCTGAAATCTTAAAGATCACCCCTATCAATCCTTTAACTTTATGTTGAATAAAAATTAATTACCTTACAATATAATTTTACTTTGAATTGTGTCTCAGTAAAGACACCTTTAATACTATACAATGGAATCATATAGAATTTCCCATCAATAAAATCAATTTACTATAGTCACTACATTAATAACTGTGGTATGTTTTCCCTTACTACTCTGCTACTTTAGAAAATATTTGAGACTGATGAAATTTGCTTTGTTTTTATAAATTTATTTTCAGATACTTGGAAGAATGCATTTCTAGGTTAAGATTAAAGCTTAAAGGTCTGCATAGACTTTTCACAATTAAAATATATTTCAGGGGGTGAAGAAAAATTTAAAAATTTGGAAAAAATTGTAAATATGACTTGTTTCAAGTATTGAATAAGATTACCATTGAGGGGATTTTTTTGTGCACAAGTTTATATATATAATTATATATGCATACCAGCATTTAGGATACTTATGTTTCAGTTTTCTGTTGCTTGAAATACCTATCTATAATCCTTGTCAAATTTATCTTCCCAAGGCAAGGATTTAGAAGATTGGAATTGAATTGATTGATTTGGGAATTTGATTGGAGAAATTATCTTAATGCTTGATTAATTTGGAACCTGTTAAAGATATTATCCATTAATTTTATTTATTTATTCAAAATTATAGTTACCACAGTAATTTTCTTCGTAGCCTCTCCAGTTTTTATAGGCTAGTGTCTTTTGGGATGGATATCCCATATTCAAATGATGCAAATTTGAATAAAGACATTAACACATAAGTATTTGATTTTCAACTGTTGATCATTTAATTAAAGTTGTTTGGATGTATTCCCTGTAAAAATACTTTACTTTCATTGTAATAGTACTATTTCTTTGCCAAGTAACAGAAATTGAAGTAATGCAGGCTTTAATTAACTATTCTTTGTTTTATCTCATTAATTCCACTGTTAAAAGTTTGAAATACTTTGCGTTGAATATAAAAATGGACCAGATGAAGAAAAATTCCCTCTGAGAGAATATTATATTTATTCTATTTAAGATTTTAATAGAGAGGTCTAGGAAATGTTTTTGCCCGGATGTTATGGAGTTATCTGTGTAACTAACTTCTTCTTCCAGCTCTCTTTTCTATAAAGGTGAAAATTATTTTGATAATAGTGACAAAAATATGTTCAAATATAAATCTAATGACCACTGATGGTGTTCTACATATCCCACTTTCTGGAAATTTGGTGCATTTGATGCACTACAGAGTCTCCATATAACAAATCTTAATGTCTTTAACAATGGTTGGAATAAATGGCCTATTGTGACTATGGAGTTGATTGTACTCAAATGTACTATGTACCTTGCTACTTTACCCGTGTCCTGAATGCTACTGTATTAAGGAAATTCATTTAATGAAATGTTAAAATTTGAGTAAGCTAGTCACAATAGTCTGGTAGTGCATAATTATTGATTCATTATATTGAATAAAATTAATGTTAAATTATGTCTTTGTTTTATTATAATTATGACTAACTTAAGTTCTTTGAAGAACCTTAAGGTATAAAAAAATGAACCTGTAATGACGTATTTTTGCTGTCAAGACCTCTTCTTAGCCTTTAGTTTAACCTATAAGAGCAATATTTAAATTCCATTTGTAGGCCCTAGTTGCCAGATTTAAATTATTAGGGCATTTAATCTTTATCTGCAAAACAGCACATACATGGCCCATTCAGCATATTGCCACTGCTATGGGTAAAGGTGAAAGGGTGCTACAGTTAAAAGTAAATGAAATTGCATAGCCGGTGGGGAGAGGGGGGATGGGGCTGTGGCCTCTCCCCTGGCTGGCTGGACCTCCCCCAAAATTAACTCCCACAAGAATAGTTGACTAAGTTGAGTAAGTACTACATACTAGTAATTTCATGGAAAGTGTTAATTAAAAAAATAATTTATCGCTAAAGCTTTGGTATAGAAGAAATAAATTCCTCCGATAGAGTTTGTATTGAGAAGTCAGCATTAACCCTTCCTCCTCCCACTCAAAATTATTTTCTTGTTACACTACTGGCTCAATGAATATATTAAATGATTTAAGTATTTGCACATTACTCCATCATCGATAAAACTCCTCTATCTACTGATGAATTATGTGCTCTTTGAAGAGTTAACTCGGGTGATTTTTGACAGGTTTGCCAATTGATCAAAATTTTTGAAATATGGCTTCAACATGTGCAGAAAATTATCTTGGTCTTCTTATCTGATGTATACTCATTATTTATGGCTTCCTGACCAGAACAACAAGAAATGCAATAATTTATAGCGCTGTGAAATAATTACAGTCCTTTGCCTCGTATTGGACCCTTAACTATTAATTAGTTTTTTCCAGTTAATTATGACTGACTTGGTGGATGTAAGCAGTATTACTGGTATTACCTTGTAAATTGTATGTGGAAAAACCAAGTGTTCACTATTCATTGGTATTACCTTGTAACTGATTAAAAGTCATTGAATTACTTGTAATGATTACTTCCTTAGTAATTTTTACTTGTAATTGATACATTTTTCAAAAAAGTAATTTTTGCTGGTAATCTGCTTCGAAGCACATTTGAGTATCATAACATTTGAATAATCATAAGTGAAAAGTTGAAATTAAGAGTACCTTTTAGATTGAAGGTTATCTTGAGGAAATTTTAACTACAATTTAAATCCTGCATAGAGTGTCCCTGGCTACATAAACTTTCGGCTCTCTTGCACTCATGGTTGGGGGATGCCCCTCCTAGGAGAGAAGTAGCTTAACTACTTCATGGGGTGTGACAAGTATACTTGTCATCTTGAGCATGGTTTCCATTTGGGTATGACAAGTATACTCATCATAAAAGTTTTGGGTATTTCAAAATTATTTATAGCAATACTTGAAAATTATGCATTTTGCAAACAATAGTGCATCTTTCTGATGCCTTGGTAAAATATTTGTTAAAAAAATTAATATTCATTTGTCATTGAAAAAAATTATGAACAATACTTAATATTTTAACTTTTTAATGATTTCTAAATAAGTATTTTTTATGCATATGATTTTTCTCTATGAGCAATGCTAAAAACATAATTTTAATGCAAAAACAAAAAAAAGTGATCACCAATTGGAATCTACTTCTTGTCAATCGATCTACCCAGTCAAGTGATTAATTGTTTCTAAGAACTTGCACAGGATCAGAAGAAGATACTTGAAAATGCATACAACGTAAGTGGGATGGTTACAATTTAAGTTTCTGAGTCTCTGTCTCTTACGTTAATCCTTTCTCATGTCATCGGTGAACCTCATGTGAATAGCATCACTTGTAGTCTGTGTAGAAAATAGTGGAGTGATATGGGAACTGTTGTGAAAGAAAGGCCCTTTCCATTCCCATACCTGGAAAATTATTTTGAGTTATTGGGGATTCACTGTGGTGTTCACCAAACCTAGAAAGTCCGTATGTTTTAATCATGTGCTGTTTTTTTACTCAAGATGCTAGACTCCTAGCAACAGAGCATTTCGATATACATATATACTATACACTAGAGGAATATTCAAGAATTATGTAAGATGTTTTAGTTGGGAGGGAACAATTTTACATAAGATTTTGGGAGCCCCTATTGTATCTCTTTTTGAACTATCACTGGGTGAGGAATCTGAGGTTTTCCAAAGAATCTAACACTAACTTGAGTGGAGTCACCCTCAGCTGCACATACATATGAGAGAAATTCACAAGGCGAAAATCATTTGCCTGAATTGGGACTTGAACCTCAGAAATTCACATTGCAAGAGGACACCTGAGTAGCTTTACTGGCTGAAGCACTCGGCCGGAAATAGAAGGATCTGGGTTTGAGTCCTGGTTCAGGTAAGTGATTTTTGCATTGTGAATTTTTTGTATATGAATCTGAGGTTGCCACACTGTGTCGTCATTTCCCTTCTCATTGATGCTGCCAGCAAAACAAGCATTTATCGGAGAGTTAATCCATATGGGCACTTTCAAAAATCAAATGTCTTGTTTAATATTGAGATCAGGAGGGGGAGGGCGTTCAAAATCTTACATTGTCTTACATATGGTATCAAAAAGTGGCTAAAATCATCTTAGGTATAAATTAAATGACCCTTAGCCACTTCAAGCAATGGGTTCATATGGTAATTTTTTTATTTCCATATCAGGTGGAGTTAAAAAAAAGAACTGTATTTTGCTACATTTTCGTATATGCTTGAGTCACCACTTGGACAGATTTGAAACCATTTATGTGGGCAACCCGAATGCCTGATGACAGAGCATCATCAAACAAGTGGATGGCAACTTTAGGGTAGGTACTTTCGTTTGGCAAATAAACTGATGATTGCACTAGAATACATTTGTACTAAAAATCAGTTTTTGGTACATCCAATTCTTGAATAAATATAACAGTCCTCTTCAGATTGAGTGGCTCCATCATTGATATCTGAAATTGAATTGCGTACTAAATTATTGAAAACCATTTCTCCATGCAGCAGTTATCAACACTCATTTATTCCATCTTAAGATTTAGGTATTTCTTTAATATTACCCTTACCATTTCTCTAGCATTATTTTGTAACACCAAAAAATTCACTACTTAGTGGTAAGCATTATATATATATAACAGTTAAGTATTTTAAGACCGTGGTGGTAAGGGATGAAGTAAAAAATAATTTTCATAGAATCATGCATTTTCATATCAGTCTTCACACAACAAAAATGGTGTGAAATGGCAATGTTCTTTCAAGAAAACAAAAAAAGTAAAGTCAACAGTTACCACTCTGAGTCTAATACTTTGAATAAATAAATTCTTTTCTCCTGTCCAACGAAGGCCAGCTTGTCTTTTAGGCAGGGGGTAGTGGATATGCTAATATTAGTTTCAATAATAAACTCAAGCCAGGCATTATATCTGGTTGAGGAGGAATCCATTAATTTAATTAAAAGGTTAGTTTCAAGCAGCAAAGTAGTGTGTAGGAGTACCTTAACCCCACACCTAAGAGAGCTGTGAAACCCTTAAAATAAGGATTGTGGGAGAATTGAATTTGCTATTGCCTCTACTGCTGCCATCACAGCTGATTGCTGGAGCAACTTCAATAAATATTCATGGGAATTACAGTCCACTGGATAGACGAAAAGACTTTGGTCAGAAGATCTGCTATGCTGGCATTGGAAAGGATTGTGGGGCAGAATACTTTTGATGTCTTAGCTGCAGCCATTGATTGAGTTATCAGAGAATATGTGATCCAAAATAAGGTGGTTGCTTATGTCACAGGCAATCACTCAAACTTTGTGGAGGCATTATTGTAAGTTAATAATCTATTTATCTATTTACATTTTCAATTGAATTGAAAATTTGAATGTTAGAATATTAGTGACCAAATGGTTTACTGCTTGAAATACAAATGATTTTCTGCATTTATAGAGGATGTTTGGATTGAAGTCCTCTTTAGAAGATGAAGACTGTTGTGGAGGTGGAACCACTATTAAGGAAGCATTCATTCATTTATGGGTCTTCTACTTTTGCAGGTCCTAGGTGTTGTCCTTTCTCCAACCATCTCTA
>LYUA01000426.1:35273-45718 GCA_002093875.1 Calopteryx splendens
ATACCTACTCATTTGTTCTTATCTCTATTGAAAGAGCAGACATTTGAAGGCCTCTACTCCTGCTCTTCAACAGTTCAGGGGAATGCACCATCATTTGAGAAGAGCTCAAGACATTTTACCGGGTTAACTGGTGGGACCACATTCCCAGAGGACTACATGCTCGGGAACATCATTGTTGTCTTCAACACCCTCATCAATGTTGACTCAATGGACATTTCTCAAGGGACGAAGCCAGCCAATCTTACTTCCTCAATGAACTTCATTCATTATCATTGGTCTTTCAATCCGAAGATTAGCAGATTGTGTTTCCCTCCATCCTTCCCTATCAAATGCTAATTCCCTTACCCCCTGGTAGTCACTCTTTCCAACATTATTCTTAATATGATCTAATTTAATGTATTTGTCCCTGGGTCCTCTCTCGTGGGGCCTCTCCTACACTTCCTTCTATTATATTCTGCCAAAGATAATAAAAAATGGTAGAATTTTGTCTGAATAATTTTACTTCTTGTGCAAAGGAAAATACTAACAAGAGACCGAAGGAACTAAAAAAAGACTCCCGGCTGTCTCCCATCATAGCCCAAATTTTCATTCTGGAATATGAACATACCAATCTCAATCAAATTGCGCGCTACGTGGATGACACTTTCATTATTTTTCAATCCGAATAGGAGGAGTTAGAAGACTACTGCGCCAATTTAACAGACGGAATATCCAGGAATAATATGCACCATGCACACAGAGAACAAATGGCAACTTTCTCTATTCGATGCTCTGGTATCTGGAGCAGCAGGCGGATCGCTGAGACGCGAAGTTCAAAGGAAGGCAACACGGGCCATCAGATTACGTCTCATCTCAACCCCGTATTACATTAACATTTTAGTGATTAGGAGTGAAGTCCCCTGCTAAGAGTACAGCAATGCGTTTACGGGAAAAATACAGTCAGTCTATTGCTTATAAATTTGTATAATTAATCATAGAAAAGTGACTAAACTTATAAACTAAGAAGCAGAGTAGCACAAGACAAATGGAGATAATATTTGAAACCTCTGTAAAGCTGGAGAAGAATTTTGATCTCTTCCAAAGCATTTTAATTTGAGAAATATTCCAATAAATAAGTTAAAAATTTCTAAGAAGATCAAAATGCATGGAGGGCAGGAGTACCAATTAGGATATAGGACCACGCAGGGAAGGAACCTATCGCAGAATTAAACCGAATACCTATAAAGAAAATCTTACCGTTTGGTGAAAATTGTTTTGATCAAACAGAGAGCGCCACATTATTATTGGAAAAACCGGGCTCAAATCCACAAGACACATGAAGGTTATTATCATAGCTTAAACTGCCAGATTAGTAAAATTCGTTGAAGTTAACTTTAACACAGATGAATAAATTGAGTGGCGAATCAAAGCAGCACACACAAATCAAGAGCGCTTTTCTAATTTCGAAACGCTTATCTTTTCTTCCTTGTTCAAAAAAATGAAGAACTTCCACCATATTAAACCAGAAACAGTTTAATTTAGAATGTTGATGCATAATATATTGAATATATTAAAATAAAAACAATTTAAATATGCTATAGCTTCTTCCTATTGAATCCATCATATATACCATACATGTTTATTAAATACCCAGGGTCTAAATAGCATGTAGTCAAAAGTCTAGCGATGTACAACCAAAGTATAGCAATAATTCAAATTAATGTTGATTGTATAAAAGGGTAAAGCTCATCTAGAAATACTGAAAATGATATGTGAACGTGTTTCAAATAGTAACGGAAAAAATTAGCTCAAGGTTAATCCATACCTTCTCCTGTATCTTCTCCGGTATCTCAGGAAGAGGTTGTGGAAATACGTATCACATAGATTGTACATGCTTAGGGTGTCGAGCTCAATCCGAATTTGAAATCAGCTATGACGATTTCCACTCGATTACTCAACTGTTTCACCACGGTCTCCATAATATTAAGAGAGATTTAATAATTTCAAGCTCATATACTAACCCGCTAATATCAATGCTAAGATAAAGAACAGAGACTTCTGTGACCACAACAGTAAAAAAATATAGTAAATATGAAGAATGGCGCAGAAAGTATACAAAAGACTTTACTTCAATTGAAAGGAATAGAAATAAAAAAAAATAGGAGAGTTATTAATAGTGTTAGTCTTCCTTCTGTTTTGCTTCACCTAGTGTGTAAAGCTTCTTATTAAACTAAGCGAGTGTCCCACAAAATAAATCACGTTTTTTATATTTATTAAAGAAACCCATAAAACCCATACCATAAAAAAATATTATATCTCTCATTAAAAACTGATGGAAAAAAATATAGAATGTAAAATCTTATTTTTATACTTAAATTGCCTAATACGAAAATACGAGAGTTCTTCAATAAAGATTATATCATAAATTTTATCCCTGTATTTCACTGATTAAAAATATAGTTTTATTTGATTTTACTAAAATAATATGCAGTGTATATTTGGTACAAGATTCATTGATTTTACCCATACATTGCCTCAGCGGCAGCTGAAGTCAAAACATGCAATCAGTTCGACTTCGGCAACGGTGGGGAATGGGGGCAATACGCTGCATTGAAATTTCGCTTCCACCTAAACAATTCGTCAGCCTAGGCCTTTGCAATGCTACAGGAGACTTAAGGAGAGCACATTCTCCTCAATATCTTAGCCTTTAGTTGAAAATTTCTTTAAATGTGGACAAGGGGGGCTAATGATTTCAAAGAAAGGTGCACCTGGGGCTCCAGTCTACCTCTACGCTAATACGCACTACCCTTACGGAAGTAAAAATTAACTACCCTGCTGCCATTGAGGGAAAAAAATCGTCAAATTACGTTAGGGGAATTATCAGTAATATTGAAAATTTTATTGGGATCCATCATCACGTTAATAACAGAAAAAGTGTACATGATACGTGTTTTTGCGCGATAGGTACAGAGATTGCACTCAAAGCTTCTCTCAAAGGTCATCCATCACTGCATATGAGACTCGGCTAATTTTATTTTATTCTAAGAGAAGACCATAATGCTGTGTGTGGAATCTCCAGCATCACTAACACCAAAAAAAAACGGAAATGGTGGCATTTGCTGGGAAAGTTATGCCCATTTCACTTTTGATATTCAGGAAATGGTGTATCAGCACGTCTAACAGGAGCACATAGGTATCTGAAAACAGTGCATGCTACAGTGGTGTATTGAAAATTCTCCAAGACCGTAAAAATCGGAAAGGCCAAATTTCAAAGCAACAGGCTGGAAGCTGCGCCACGGTAATGCACGGCAGGACATCGCAAACGGTGTTGCAGAGTATGTCACGAAATGCAACGTGAAGTGTGTTCACCATCCTGCCTATAGTCCAGACCCTATAGACCAGAGCCCAATGTCATTTCTTCCTCTGCCTCAATGTGAAGAAGTACATTCGTGGAAAACGTTTATTTATCACTAGAGTCCTTGGTAAAAGCTTCTGGGGCGATTTTGAAGGATTTGTCAAAGAAAATACCTATAGCATATCTTCGAAAACTGGTAAAAAGGTGGTACACATGTATTCAGACTCCTTTAATTGTACGCGAAAATTTCCATACATGTATTTAATTTTAAAGAAATTGAATCCAATTATATTAGAACTTCATCCTTCATTCTCATGACTCATACAATGAAACTATCTGTGGCACATTTTGTTTTGAATTCGTAAGTCCCTTTTAAGTGATTCCGGTTAATTTAAAAAAACAGAAAAGCGTTAAAAAAGGCTGAGTTCAAAACCCTGTTACGCGGTAATATTTTTCCGGCGCTCCTCAGAAACATTTCCCTCAAGGGTTGGTAATACGGATGCCACACCACCCACGCTAAACCACTAACCCATTAAATTTAACGACGCCCTGCATTGAGCGGTGGATGGAGTTGGAGGGTGAAAATTCCTGTGCCCCCCCACCCCCTTCCAGCAACGGGTTCCGCCGCAACAGAACGCCAACATCCATTCGGATGCAAAAATCTTTCCTCATATTTTTCATCCCCGCACCGAATCTTTTATGCGGCCATCAAAGTGCGCTTAACCAATCTTGCATGATCTCCTTGGCGAGAGGAGTGGGTGAAGTCATGAAGAGGTAGGGATCCTTAAGGGAGCATATAAACATGATTTTATGCCTCGTGGTGTTAAATTTTCAGTCGCTAGCGCACATCGGAAGGTCTTCTTTTCTTTTTTCCTTTAAGCCACGAATCATGTTACCTCCACCTCGGACCACGTTTACGGCTATTGATTCCCTACCGTTAGCCGTTTACTTTTGGCCTGAAGTGGGTTCTAAAGTCGAATGTGGATGATGCAGAAAATGAGTCATAAAACGCGATTCAATAAATATTTCCACATGAGTAAGATGCCTGGAAAGTGGGGCACTGCGGCGTTCCTAGAATTCCACGCATGTAACACCCACTTCATACAGCTTCAATTGATCGGCCTGAGTTAATTCATCCCCGTTGCACATCTTCAGCGAGGTTAAACATAGACTTCATTTACAGTCGGAGTATTTATAAGGATAACCCAACGGAACAATTAGCGACACTAATCGCATGTATTTGTTTAAAAAAAATTTAATGAGGCGTTATGCGAAAAAAATTGTCTATCGAGTTCTATTATCACATCAAGTGTCAATGAGGATTTCGAAGTAATAAATCATGCCAACAGGCGAAATAATTGTGAAACAGCAAATATATAAAAACATGTTGAAGAAGTTGATAAAAATAGAGCAGGAGAACGGCACGATGCAATTGATTGAGTTGAAGGAATCCTTACACCTCGAAATAGTTTCTGCTCTAAAGTATGCCCAAATTATTTCCCGCATCGAATTTTTTGGAGCTCCCACTTCTCTTACGCTTCCTTTTACTATCTGTGATTACTTACTTGATCTGAAGGTTAAGGTTTATCATACGCATTTAACAACAAAACTCCGTTTGACGCATTCTTTTTTTTATCGGCTGTTGCCAATGTCCGCGTCTCCCAGAGATGTTTTCAAAGTGAGCGATGGAACTTTTTTTAAAATTGTTCTCATTTTCTTCGTTGTGAAAATTGGGTGAAATTCAATTTTTTTTCAGAAAACGAAATAGATACATATTATTGGGAACCTAGTTAGTGTTAATGTGAATCGTGACGGCAATAAGTTTTAGATGTAATACTTATACACAAGGAAATTAGGCTGAAGTTTTAGTTCAGTAGTAGTTTTAATTTTTAAAAGCAAAATTGTCAACACTGCATGTTTGATTGAAGAAATGGCAAACAGTTCTAAGCAAATAACCTAAAAGATATTTTTTTTACGGCTCAAGTTGGCGAATTAATCAAATGAGGCTTTTTGGAAAAAAATGGGAGCCGAAAAAACAGCAGAGGGAAAACTGAATATGGGACGGAAAAAGTATCGAATTGTAGAATTCTAAGTCGTGCTAAAATCGTTTTAACACATCCTGATATCGAATTTCTGTAATTTGTAAAAGTAAGCCCAACTTAATTTGCATTCATTTACCAGTCATATTTCGGTGTTTTCGAAATAAATGTATCTCAAAAATCCTGCGTGCCACTAAAAACTTGATTCTTTACATCTAACCCTTGTTCATCATTAAATTTAGGTAGAATTGTACATTATATAATCACCTTCACCTCCAAATGACAGACGAAGTAACTCTTTATGGAGTTGTTTTTATTATTTCCAAAAATCATGCAAAACGACAAAGCAATAATCTAGTGCTAATTAAAATATGGCCAAGATGTTGTAAATTGTGGAGGAATATTCTACAGGTTCGCGGTATACTCTCTAGTTTTTGGTGACTCCACAGTCCCTCCTCCTTCGTCCTCTCCAGGAGCAAATGCACATCTTCTCAGAACCAATTTGGAATGAAAATAAATGAGAAGGAAACGAAGGTAAAGAGGTTCTCGAGACATAGGAAACCCAATATAAATTTTAAAGTGGGAGGGCATAAACCTGAGTATGTGGAAAACATTTACCTATTTAGGCAGGGTTTTTAACGGAGGTGGGCAATGTGGCAGGGATATTAGAAATAGAATCGCATTTTATATACCTCGGAAACTAGGTCGTTGAAGCATGATGAAAAGCGAAGGTCCGGAGGCTTTTGAGATGTGGGTGTGGAGAGGGATGTAAAAGGGGAAATGGACGGAAAGGAAGACCAATGAAGATGTTTTGGGAATGGTAGAATGGGAGGAGAGAAGGCTGTTCGGAGAAATCCAAAGAAGGCAGGAGAAGTGGATGCGGGGCGGGCTAGGTGGTGATGGATTGTTGAAGAATCTGATGGAGGGAACTCGCTGCTGCCACGGATGCGGAAGAAAGTGAAAAGTCGTCTACGTAAACCATTAAAATACTAAACTTTTAGGAAGAAGGTCAATCTGAAATTAAACTCATCACTCCATGCTGAGTATTCCCTACATTTCTGGATCGTCTGTAATTCGTGGCTCACGTTTCGAATAGTTTTTCGGATAGGTTTCGCAATAGAAAATATGTTCCGAACGCACACTTTAATCCGAACCGTTGTAGTATCCGTTGGGCAGCATAATTTTGTCTAGGATCACATCTCAGCAAGTATACCATACAGTACCATAATAACCCAAGCCCATAACTCCCGTCTCATTGCAATTCCACCCTGCTTGGTCACAACAGCCTCCTTCCTAAACTTGCCGGCATGCCTTATCTCAGTCTAATGAACAGCATCATCGGGGTGCGCACCTTATCGTGAATCCGCTCTCAAACTCCCAACCCCTTCCAGTCCGTTATCTCCCACTCACCATCTCCCTCCCACCCAGCCTCTCTCCCCCTCTCCTCGCACTCTCCCGCCCATCCCCTCGCCCTCCCGCCCCCGCACCAGCCTCGATTCACGGCGCGGATCTCCAGAATCAATTTCCCTCGCACCCCCTCGGGCTGTGTGAGACATGGTCCTTAGGTGGGCGACCGTTGAGAGCCGGAGTTTGTTCGGCTGGGCTCGGACGGAAGTTTAGTCGAGAACTCATTATCATCACGGCGGAACGTTGAGGGCGGAATGCATTGGGATCGCTTGGTGCAGGTGAAGTGTTGGCAGCATAGAATAGGATCACAATTAACAATAATCAATAACTGCTGTTTTTTCTCAATTTTTTTAAAAGGCTGGGAAAGAATGAAATTGCTCAGGAGCAGTAGTAAATAATTTTTACTCCCGTGAAACTGTCGAATTTTTATTTATATTTGGAGGTAAAAATAGTAAATCTTAAACAGATATAGCTCTATTAATTTTTTTTAGCTATATCATGACAAAATTTTCAACAGATTATAAAACACACCTAATTTTTGGTTTCAATGGGTTTTAATTCAAGCCCTAAGCCAGATATTAATTCTTCAAGATAATTTTTTCCCATGAGAAAATACCACGTTCACGATCGTGAAGAAAATTATTACTTAAGGTTAGCGCTATACAAAAATATATTTTAACACTAAATCTTAGAATTACTCGATTTGGCTAAATATTGAGCTTAAGAAATTTTAAATGAAATTAGATACGAGGGAAAAATTATTTTATAATCTCCAGCACGATTTTTGGATATCAAATGCTCTTTGCAGGATGTAATGAAATTTTTGGTTACGTTTGTTCTATAATGAAATAATACATGAACTAAGTATATTTTATGTTGTAGTTCTACAGATTTTTAAAGCACTTGTTGCCCAAGACCTTTATCATATGTACCTAAAACCTATTGGCCGGATAACAGTTGAAATACGTGTCTTTTTAATTCCTCCAGTTCATGGAGTGCCGAACACTGCCCTCACACTTTTTCGCTCAAATATGCGTCCATTAGGAACCCACAATAATTTAAGTTTTCCCTCCTTTTTCAATCCTCCAGCAATGCCATACAGCTTTCTGTTAAGTGGGGTTAACATCTCAACTGAGAGGATCATTCATTTACGGGTATTTAGGAATAGATTTTTTTGTTTTAATTTTCAATATATTTACTATAGAAAAATATAATTTGCACGAATATATATTGATATTTTATACGATTCGGCGGCTTAAAAATGGCAAAATTTTATCCCTTTGACGATGTTTAATCCAATCGAACTATGTTATTCCTTATCAATACCCTTCACTGTAGTTTCAAAATGATGAGGGAAACTTAATGACTCATGTTCACCTTTTGTTACTGAATAAAACAATTCAGGATAAAAACTCAACATATTTTAGTATACAGCCAAGTTTTCTAATAAAATTTGGAACTAAAAATATCAACTTGGTACTTGTAGTAAAAACATAAGTATCACGTATCTTATTGCCTCACAGGAAAGGCTCTCTGTCTTTTTCATCACTCAATTCAAGGGGCTAAATGAATTATTAGTAGGCAGAGAAGGAACGGAATGGTACCCTAAAAAATCAGGAGACATCAAATCACCAGCACAGTATTCAACCAAATGAACACCGGTTTGATAAGTGAGGGCAGAGCTCATCCAAAATTAAGCCCAAAGTGATAAATAAAAGTGTTAAATAAACGAAAGAAATAAGGCGTGTGAAATGAAAACCTCACGGTAGTTGAGCGAGTTCCTCACCTGGGCAGCCTGCGGTTCACAAGGATAACATGGTACCGAAAAAATCAGACAATTTGTTTTAAGCTAAGGGTGACCAAAGGCGCCCACCAGAATTAAACCGTAGCACTAACACATCAGCAGAGCAGTCTTCTAGCAACTGGAAAACCACAGCCCACCGCAGCATCACGCGTTAATACTTTCGATGTCACGATAACCTGTCAATATTCAGACTCAATTAGATGAACTAGGATAGAAAGTAATGACCAAAGTTCCTCGTGCAACGTGGTCCATCTGTTATGAGCAAATAGTGCATTATGCAAAGATTTAAATTCACTATCAGCCCTTCACTCGTAATGTACCAGTATTCAGCAGAATTAGGCGTAGATGTGCTACTTGATTGGGAAATCCGATGACATGATGAAAATGCATACTTTTGGAAGGAAGAACAAAAAAAATCAGTTTCATATGCATGGGGAGTTGAATATGCAAATTAGGAGGAAAATTAAAATATATGCAATAAATATATTTGTTTAAAGCACGCCAACTTGGTTTTATTTGACTGTTTATCAAAAAATATTTCACTAGCAAAAAATTTAGTGAATAAAAGACTTGTTGTTATTCGTATAGTAAATCCCATGACAAGAATAAATACTAAAACGCATGCATTTATGCTATCTAATATGAGATGTACTTCTAATTTTCACAAAACCTGAAAGAAATAACAGCTGGGTGTCCAATGTAAAATCATACTGAAATCTTTTCCTGTGACTATTCGTCGCGCCTCCTGCGTGTAGTTAATGACATAGAAGCTGCATAGTTTATCTAAAAATCAGGTTTTTTCGTTTTTCAATAACAATTACTCAAAAATATATTCATTTAAGTATAACCGTGCTGTCCAGTTACATCTATCGGGCCATTATTTTAATAAATGGCTGAAGCTACGGTTTAGGAGTAAAATTTATTAATTCTTAACTGCCCAAATTTCGTGATTAAGAGTTAGATACCCTTATATTGATGCTTACATTATGCCAATGAATAAAAGTCTATGTTCCGCAGAGTCGTTTTTGTCAAAACGTTTGTTTTCATATTATTTATCAATGTTTTGCATAAACTAATAAGAGTCCCAATGAAAATATCTAATGCTTTTTTACTAAATATTCATTAAAATCCTTATAGCTATAAAAAAATATGAAAAATAAAAGTAAATATTAAAAAATATTTACAAATAAAAACATAAAATAATAATAACACGGGTGCACTGGTAAGACTCCTGACTAGGTATAATTAGTTGGAAACCGCTAGTTTTACCATTACAGTACTTGCCAGTAACATACTAACTAATACTGTTTTACCATTAGTTGCGGGAGGAAAATCTATCAATCGAGGCCAAGGCCAAATTTTCTTGGGTAAACGGATATTTCTGAGTTCCCTCATTTAATCTTATATTTTGCGCCTTAAATTTGTATCATTAAATCCTTAAGCGAACACAATATTATTGTGCATTTGTCCAGTTTTCACTCAGATCCAAATTCTTTAAACAAGTACAAACTATTGCATAAAAGACTCACAGTTTTCAATTCAAGTCTTGTGCATCTGATACAGAAGAACAAGACTTAAATTGCGTCGGAACTCGTGTTGTGCATTAAATCTTTCTACTTTGTGGAAAAGTACCAATATCTAAATCTTATTGCTGGGTAGGAGATTATAGTATAAATACATGCATAGCAATTACTTCATATTTAAATGTAAAAAAATAAAGCTTAGATATATATTAAGGAGAACGTAACGAAAAATGGAGGACAGAGGAATGATAAAAGGGGCCAATGTGTAATAAATGTTCGGAATACTGCAATAAATATCGTGGGGAGAGGGAAGTGGGTGGGGACGTGTTCGAGGGTGT
>LYUA01000426.1:102744-115831 GCA_002093875.1 Calopteryx splendens
GGGCCACGACGATGGAAATAATATTCACTTCCAATCCGTTTCAGGATTCCGGAATCCATTGTTCGCGTCCGAATGCCAATCACAACGAATGCAGCAGAACGACCACGGCGCTCGCTCACTCGACTCACGAGAGCGTAGAGAGCATCTCACGAAATAATCCCAACCCCCGTGCACTCCTTCGTCTCCCGATTCCGTTACACCCCCTTCGATCCTCTCCTCGCCCCTCCCCTCCCCCCCTTTCCACCTTTTCAAACCTCACTACACCGCTCACCACTCACGGTGACACACAAATCTCTGTCCAGAGAACAAAGGCCTCCCCATCGGAGGAAAAAATAATCAAAGAAAGCCTCTGCCCCATTACAATTGATAGCGGATTTTTCCTCTCTCTCTCTCTCTTCCCCTCCAACCATCTCAGAAGAGTCGCGAGGGTTTTAGTTTTTTCTTTCCTTCCCCGTTGGAAACCCCCATTCCCAGTGTTCCTCGGCGGAAAGAGGGGCCCAAGCTTCGGACCGATGCTCATAGATGGCGTTCTCACTGCGACAAAGGCAAATCTAAGGATATTGGGGGGTGGGCAGTCTAGTGAAAGGAGCCAAGGCGAAAGTGGGTGGAGGAGTTGTGGAGGTGGGTAGGAAAGGGAGAAGGGGGGACCAGATGGCATGAGGGTGGATCACAAAGAGGCTGGGAATGGATTGGGGTGGGAAGAAGATCTGAGCCGTTTGGGTGAGGAGACCTCCAAAGCTGACAGCAGTCCGCCTCCGAGGATGCATTACGACAACTTCTCATCTCCTGAGTTCTAGTTCTCTAGCTCCGTCATACCATTAATGCATTTTGAGTCATGTGTCACTTGAGCCTCGTTCTTAGGTGTCCATATGCATCCCTCAAGTGCCTGGTGTATGCAAGGGAAATTCCGCCATTCTGTATTACGTGACTTATCTGCTGAGTGTGTTGGTAAAAATATGTCCTGGATTTATGACTTCGAGCTCCTGCGTCCCTAGGAGCCGAGGAGATAGGCTTTGTGGAAATAGGTATTCATCAAGCAATAGAAAGTAACGCTCACCCCACTTTCATTCTTCGGAAGATAAGTCATTTGGGTTCTTAGGTGGCAGTATGATTCGGTGGCGAACTTAAAGTGAAACGAGATATTTAGTATATTGAACCACTTATGGTGATCCAAAGCGTTTTCCTAAGCTTGAAAAGATAGGAAAATCATAAAAATGATCATTCAATTAAAATATTAACATCCCTGTTGTTACATTACAATAATTTAAATTTACCCTCATAAAAGAAGACGTTATAAACTTTTTAGGTTTGCTTAAAGATTAAGTTTCAATAGATAGTCAATGTATGAGCGATTTAAAACATTCCTACACAACTGAAAAGATCCGAAACATGCTGCTGAAACCATCCCCACCCCGCTATTGAAAGGAGTTGGTGTCGGTACATACGTACTGAGATACAGACGTTACCAGTACCTTGGCACTGTAAAGTAATAGTACTTAATTTTCTTGTCCTAGGTATTTAACACCGGTAACTACTATGCTGTGATTTCCGATATTTATTTTTATTCGATTAAAAGAGATTTTAATTATGATGGCAGCCTTTCCGTCTTCTCACGACAATCCCTCGACACCAGGAGTAGCTTCACACCTTAAGTTTTGATTGAAGCATTGCTTTCCATGTGAAAACGATGGTTTACGGATTTCTTTAAGAAAAAAATTTCCAAAGGCATTTCCTGCATTTCCACTGAAATAGGAAAAAATTATTAACGAATCATTTATGAACATTTTCTGTCTATAAAATCAGTTATTGAAACTATTTTCAGGGATGTTAGAGCTCTGGGGCCGAAATGGATGCAAAATAAATGTAGGTAAATTATAATGAAATGATTACTGTAAAAAATATCAGGATTTTTATGAACCCTGACGAATCCATGTGGAAATTTTCAATGGAATATATTCGTTGAATAAAATATACACAGGAGATGAAGCATCATAAAGGAATTAGGTACACAAAAAAAAACTAAGAAATAATAAAAGCAAATGCGATTGCAAAGCTTGTGTGTAGTAAGATGAAAGGGGTAGGGATGACCATGGAAATGAACGTATATCCCTTCGTCTCCTGATTCCGCTGCACCCCTTCGATCCTCTCGTCCCCCCCTCCCATTCCACCTTTTCAAACCTCACTACCCCGCTCACCACTCACGGTGACACACAAATCCGAAGCCTGAAACCATCCCCACCCCTCTATTGAAAGGGTTTGGAGTCGGTACATACCTACTGAGATACAGACATGCGTTACTACCAGTACCTTGGCACTGGTACCCAAGTACTTAGTACAATACTTAGTTTTCTAGTGAAGCATTTATGGTGGTGGAATGCGGCCAGGAGACTCTGTTAGATCAGTGATAACTACAAGTTCAAAAAAGGGAAAAGCATTAATATGTGAGTATATTAGGACAATTAGTTTGATTTCGCACACAGTAAAAGTAGTACTCAGGATAATTAACAAGAGGATGGAGAAGAAGAAAAACCATAACTTAGAAGAGAATCAGTGTCGGTTAAGGAAAGGAAAAGGATAAGTGACGATGTTATGAGCTCGCTGATAGTAATGAAAATCGAGTACAAACAGCATGTGTTAATCTTCTTCGTAGTTATTGAAAAGGCGTTTGATAGGATATATTTCTTTCTAATCTTTCTAATACAATACATTCCTTTCCTTTCTCATCAATTCCCCGTCCAAAGATACTTCCAAGAGTCTCATTGGAAAGACAAAAGAAATTTATAGGTCTCTTTTTATGGCACTTTTTTCATTTTCGTAAGGAGGAGGAGAAATAATTTTCCTTTGTCCAATTGAGTCAGGCGCCTTTTCAATCTCGTATCCAATGCGTGGATTAAAAAGGATAAACAACACTCGGACAGTACATTTATTGGCACTCATTCCGTATTGACAAGATAAGAAGTACTACGTAAAAGGTTGTAAATCTGGGATCATTCGTCAAAGATGATAAACGTAATAAATAATTTTAAATAAATAATTGGGTTAAATTACGCACTCGTTCTTCCGAAAGCATTCCGAAAAAAGATGTTCAATAAAATGTGTCAATCGAATGATAATTATAGGTTCTATGGCTGACTCAGCCGCTTATTTTTCATACATTTTTACTTTCGACTATTTTGTAAATGTTTAAAATGTGCACTGTTGTCAAGTATGAACGTTCAGTCGCTAGAGTTTTACAATATACATATACCTTCAGGAATTTTGAATGGAGATAAACTATTAGTATTTCAAAGTGGGGGAAGGAAATTATCTTATGCATAAATTAAAGTTAAATGCATGATAATAACAGATTAATTTTTTAAAACAGCTCAAGATTTTCTTAGACTTTGAATGAATAATGAAATATTTGGATAATATTGATAGTAAAAGATGGTAACATAGCAGAGCATATTATCGGATACAAAAATACGCTCTGACTCTTATTGCAGAAGTTACGATGGAAGGAGAAAACAGGAAAAAGGAGACGAAAGTGGCACAAGTAGCACGACAGCGATTGGGAATGCTAAGCAATGCATTGGCTCGTAGATTACAGAATAGCTTGGTGGAAAAGTGCAAACCAAATTTTGGAATAATAGCCAAGAAATTTTGGATATGAGAAGGATATGCCAAACTAAACTCAAGACTGATAACACATGAACCCCTTTGGATTTATATTTTTATTTTGTACCGCTTAACTCTCTAGTGGTTTTAGTTTGCTAAGAAAACACCCACAACTACTGACCATCGCCTTTTCTCTTTACTCATATGCTTCCACGCCACGTCAACCTCCTTGCTCCCATATAATGCCTTGGCCATCACCCCCAAACTCTCTCTGAATTACTACCCTTTCCTGTATCAGCAAGCGTCGAATCATAAACATGATCTCCCAAATATGTACCTCATAACCATGGTGTCTCTCAGTACGCGTGTAACGATACCAACCCCTGTTATTCAACATTCACTAAAGGTAATACGAAGAGCCTAATTTATTTTTGACTTGATCAGTATTCATAAAAGTACGTAAATGTTCCCCACTAAAATATAGTGAGCCAAATATGTATCAATTATTATTTGCTTGCACTATTATAATATACTGATATGAGCTGCAGAAATACTCAACAGACCGAGGAATACAGAATCCATTCCAAACTATAAAGGATATTCATTGACAAATTAAGTTGTATCCCTCTTTCAATCACGGTCCATATTATCAATTCGGATAGCTATACCTTTGATATGGAAGAAATGGGGAATTCTTAAGAATAAAATATTATGAAAACGGAAATCCCATTGTATGGATGGCATATACTTCAAATTGCTGTATTTTCCCTTTTTATCAATCCATGGTTGAAAATTTCAGATTGTATTACGATGTCCATGAAACTGAATATTAACGTCAGTCTTATTATTAGTGTTTACATTCATTTTTTATGATAAATATGTTGATACAACCCATTTATTTTCAGGTAAATCCAACAAGTAATCACTATTTAAATTGTTTTGTAATTACTATTAAAATGGCTGTAAGGCTTTTGGTGACATAAACTTCTTTAAAGCTTAATAGTGTTTTGAATAACTTTATAATGTCAATAAATTATTTAATCCATTACGAGGCAATGGGGTTTCGAGAGATGGGACGGAAAGAGAAAAATTGTGCGCAAATAATAATTTATATTATGAAAAATTAATTCAGCCCTAATTAATCAAATATTTATTTTGAATATTACTGAAGACATTTCCTAAAAGATATTTTTATCCGATTATTTGTTGCAGTAATTGTATTCACTGTATTACTTGCCGAATTCCGCTCACCGGAAGATTCTATCCACGCATAAAGGAATGAAGTAAAATACGAGCCAATATTTAGTGATAATCATTGAGAGAGAAAGTGAAAATTCTTAAAATATTTTTTCTACAAATAACTATAGTGGGAATTAAGTGATCCAACTTTCATTTATTTAAATACTTATTGCATGGCTATTGTTTTCCAACTGACGTTTTAATTTGAGTACTACAACTCTTATACATTTAAGTGTAAAAAAGTGAATGTCTAAATGTTACGAGTATACATAAAAAGTAATTTTAATATATGTTTATTGTGTGTTCAAGTTGAAGGTTAAATATTGGATGACGCAGAGTAATGATACTAATTAATGATAAATTATATGCTCAATATATTCTTGACTGGAGGATCCGGGTTCGACTCACGGTGACTATAGAAACCTATAGTGTCAAAAAAGTTTGGTTGATTTCTTGAATATCAGAACTTTCTGGGAAACTACAGGAAAAGGAACTGATACCCCTACCCTGATGTGTTAGTTCCACACAGTGAACTGTTTATTATGACGTGATCTCTGCACGCAAACATCAAACCAAAAATAGGATGAATTGTTGTGACTGGAAACTATGAAAAAAAGGAATTAAAACATCATATATGATACGGCTTCATGCATCAATAGCACTGCCTCAGTTTACACACAAAGTTTTAGTATAAACATGAAACTTGAGCCTGACTTACTTCATAATATAGCGCGTCTGCCACTCTCAAATTTGACTCAAAAGCCACTTCATATTTGCACCACTTTCCAATCCAGGTAACTTTTCTTCCATGATAAGCCCTTCGTCCACTTTCCTTTTCCATTTACTTAGCTAACTCGTTAGCAGAACAATCTTGGGTAATTACCAGCTTTCGGACAACTCTCAAGTTTCCTGCTCTGCCTTCTTCATTCCGCGAATGCAATTGTTTGAAGAGAGGGAGCTAATAATCCCTACTCTCTCATATTCCGCCTCCAACCCATTCCATCCCCTCTCCCCCAGCCACTTTCCCTTAACGTCACGAATATCAAGTCGTATTTCTAACACGCTCCTGGAAATCGGATATTCCCAGTCGGCTGTTTCGTGCATTGAGAGACCGATCGACTTCCTTTCAAAACATAACCTTTTACAGGTTCCCAGAAACTCATAGTGTTCAATGCAGCTTTCCACGAGGTTTTGAATCCGCCTCCCTTGAAGTTCAGCCTCTGTGATCAATAATAATTTGAAAAGGTATGCTAGAGGGAATCAAATCCGACAGGGGAAACAAATATGCCAAATTTTATTCAATTATAGCAATATTTTTCTTGAGCAATGAAGGGCAATGAACAATTCCTAGACTTAAAATATTTATATTTTCTGTAGTTTGATGAGTACTCTAATAAAAATTATTTATTTTTTGTTCGAGTATAATTTTAAACCATGGAAATATTTGTAAACTATAGAAGGAGAGATGAATGCTAAACCAGCCAAAATTAAGTAGATAATCTAAAATTTTATTGATATTTATTGCCTTATCATCCTATATACTCCTTTTCGTACAATAATTTTATCTTAGTACAGTGATGGAAGGGATTAACCACTAATTAACATAAGATTATCACAAAGCACATGAACTTTTAACGGTACCAATAGTTTAGAGGGCCAAACTCTAATCGTATTCATTATGCCGTGATTTCACGCAATTCATTGACGGATTTAATTAATTTAAAAAAATTAAAAATTTATTAATTTTTTCATTGTAGAATTTATAAGCTACATTTTGAATGTTGTTTTTAATTAAAATGTAAATGCATTTAAAAAGCTACTAAATTGATCATAGTTCTGTTGATTTAAATTGCAATAAAAATGTTTACATCGCAAAAAAATGTAGGGCAAAAATGAGTTCTGACCGAAAAGTGTTGCAAATATTCTGTGACGGTTTTTTCTGCACACGATTTGTGCTGTGAAGACGGAATATTATACGTGTACTGAAAGAGGTGCAAAAAAACTAATGTTCGAGTAATAACAGCAGAAAAGAAGTGATAGTAAAATACTGAAAGGTTTCGAACAGACTCCTGACCTTTAAAATCATCAATAGGATTCAGCTATAGGCGTGAAATTATTTTTAAACGGGCTGTTAAAAAAATCTACGTTGCACAATGCCCAGATACTACGGAGCGAATTATATATAATAGAATAATTTAACAAAAAAGTATTTATATTGACCTATCTTTTCATAATCTCTCTCCTACAGTATCAATTAAAACTTTAATGCGTCTGAGTCGCTTATTTCTTTTCTGATATACGCCCATCGCACCTCACTTCAGTATCTTTTTAATTTCAACTCAATGCCGTTTTTTTCATGTTTAGGCCGACAAAAACATCACAGCCGTCGAAGAGTCTACAATGTGTATTTTTGTTATTTAAGAGAAGAGTATGATTTCAGCTAAAATAGATTTTAATTTTTTTTCCCTACATTTTCAGTATTCATACTAATTCCCATACTTGGATATATGTTATAAACTTCATTTAAACAATATTTATAATTTTCCTATCATAGAACATTTACTTTTTACAAATATTTTTTGATACTAACTAACTAAGAAATCTTGGCTTACTTTCTCAGTGAATTTACAATGCATTGGATTTAAATTAAAATAATATTTTTCGCTGTTTTTTTCTATATGAAAAAGTGGTATGATGAGTTGTATCAGAGAGCCACTCGCTACCGTAGAAAAAATCGTGTACGTGCGTTTATCCGAATAGAGAGGCATTGTTGCACTTATTACTTCAAAATTTATGACATTTCTTATTTTATAATCTATTAAAAGAGCACTTATTCATTTGAATATCAAGCATTACCTACTCTTTTACGGTAAGATTAAAGTCAAATTGATGAAGAATGTGACTGATCCAAGAGGTTTTTAATGCTGGTCAATTATGTCCAGATAATAGTTATTTTTGAAAAAACACATTTATGACTTTTTGAAAGGAGTTTCAAGGTGTATTTTTTTTATTTCCGCCATGTCATATTCCGAAAATCTGCACTAGAATATCAAAAAAAGAATGCTTTTAAATGAATCCAAGATCAAGGAATGGGCTCGAAGAGAACATGAAACTAAGTCTAGTCAGAGAAGCAGAACTTTGGAAGGGGAGTAGGCAGTCAGAAAGGAGTTCCTCACTCAGGTTCGTTCGCAGGAAAAGGATCGCCTTCTGAGTTTCACGGAGGGAGACAGAGAGGCAAGAACAAGGAAGGAGGGCCAGCCGGGGGAGGGGACGAGGAATCGACGGCGGCCAAGGCGGTGTGTAAGAGTTTGTAAGAAGCAACTGGAGGATAGTAATACGGAGGAGAGAGAAGAAGTGTGGCCCGACGGATGGAGGGAGAATGTGGGTCACAGCGTCTGACCTCAAGAGGAAAAAGGGGTCAAATTGGGATTAAGTGTTGCAAAGTAAAGAAGTGTACATGAAGTAGTAAGTACAAGGGAAATTGTGTACCCAGGGATTAAGAAGCCTTATTCTTCACTGTACACATGCCAACACGAATAATGGAATATGAAAGAACGAGTAATTAAGGAATGGAATACTTTTTTTCAAACTCATCTAACGATAGAACCATTGAGCACTTCATACATAAGTTAGGTATTTCGATGACAACAAATCAGCAACTTCAGAACATCTTATTTTTTAGGCTGTCCCAAAAGTTTGAGTAACATGAGAAAACCTGATAAAGTATTTTGTACCAAAAGGTTCATCGATCAAAAAAAAATTTTGGCAGTAATTTTTCGACAGCAAGTTGATGCGGTTTTTATCAAATATTTCCATGGTCCTCACCAAAATTTTCATTTCTTTTGTATTCAATATTTTAGTACATCCAATACGCTTTTAAAAATTCAATTGCAACATACAAAGAAAACTCTGCTGAAAATGAAATAATCATAGAGGAATTATTATTTTAGACTGCTCTCTGTCACTCAAGAAAAGAGTCACCAATCTAAAATTATTGGCTTCTAATGGCTAATTGCCATGTAATGGTCGCGTAAAGTGAATAAAAGCCGCTGCTCAGCCAGGGAAACACAATGGTCGGTAAACCAACCGTCCCAACAAACCAACGAGTAAGGAAAAATAAACATGAAAGAAACGTCCCAGTATGAATATTTATTAATAAGTTCAGGTAGTTTCCATCATATTCACGAGCCATAGGCAATGATTTTTCAGCATAGGTATACTGAATATATGAGATGCCGCCAAAAGATAATGTAGATTTTTTGCATCAGTCATTTCGGAATTCGAAAATAAAAACACGGTGTAAGAAAAGCCACAATAACTGTTAACCACATGCACCTATGAAGTTGCCGCCGCTTTTAAGACTCCCAAATGAAACACACTAAGTGGCTAAACTATCGAAAACTTTAGGTGTGACCCAAAAAAAACAAAAATAGAGAAATGTTTGGATGCGGTAATCGATTCCGTGTTGCTGGTATTCATAATTATAATTTAATTATTTAATTGATATATTTATGAAGTTCACAAGTTTAATTTAATTATTTACTTAATATATTTATGAAGTTATTTTGTGGAAAAGTGCTTTGATTTATTTATCAGTATTTATATATTTACTTAGTGAGTTCCACATTTCTGTGAAATTCAACTAGCTCAGGCCGTGATATGCTGGAAAGATTTACCATTTTCTTATAACTCCACTGTTTGGAGAAAAATATTTCTATTTGCTGCCTATGTGATCATTAAGAACCGTCTTAAATTGAATGGTGATATTTTATGATTCATAGACATGTGAAAACAAGTGTACCATGGACCCAGAAAACAATTAATTTGGCTTATAGAAAGATGAGCATTATTTAAACTTAACATTGCAGTAGCCAATTATAATTACAGAATATTAATCAACTATATACTCGTATAACAACCGTCTTCATGGAATTCATACATCTGATGGTTGAACATTAGAATGCTTACAATTTACTCCAGGTCAATTTTGAATGAAAAAGACTAATTCACTTCCTACATCTTCCACTGAAGTAGGTACTTCTAAACAACTACACCATTCAATGCTCTTCCTTAGTTACTGACTTTTATCTCCACATTGCCCCCATCTACAATTAAACGTTTTGGTTAACTTTCTAGTTTAATTTATCTACTCCATATAACGATTGAGAGAATGTCCTCAAAGCCGAGGTCAGCGCATTAAAGTCACTGCATACATTCTCAGGTCCTGCATAATCGTTTCATATTATATCTATTAAGAACGCCATTAACGACTCCGGCTCATCAGGACAGATCTTTCATTATTTCTATCACTTCATTTGGATCTTCCTCAAGAAATCTGTGCGAGTCAATGTTTTAGTCTCTTCAACAAATTGGTCTACCAAGGTTTTTGAGAGGTAATTAGTGTATGCATAGTAAAAAATTATAATTCTCAAAAATCTTCCATATCATTATATTTATTACAAAGCAGTCCATATCGTTCATTCAGCTTGTTTTTATCACTTTATTGCATATTGCATCATTAAATACTAACAAAAGATCGAGTGATTTGAGAGTTATAGCTACAGGAGTGCTTGTATGCGACAGAGGGACTTTTGGGTAGGAAATGACAGTTTTTGTGACTTTTGAGGACAAGATAAAGGTATTTTATGATTTATCTCAGAGAATATATGCCAGGAAAGTAGGTGGTGTTTAATGACGGGGTGGGTGCCCGTGTTAGAGTAAGGTTTGAGATTGTAGCAATCTTTTAGGATATTTTTGTTCACAAAAATGGTTCAGGATATCCTCGTTGGAGGAGAATATGTTGCAGGATTAAAGACTTTTTCAAGGGAGTCGAAATGATTACAAATTCGGTGCCCGTAGATTGAACGTATGTGATGGAAAGTTTGGTATGGAAAGGATAGCAACTATTATAATGGAGGAACTGTTGTTTGTTCCTGGTTTTAATGTGAACAGAAGTGTGGAATGTGTTATTTACAAGTGATATATTGACGTCAAGGAACATGATTTAGGAGTCAGAAGAGGTGGAAGTGAATCTAACAGACGATGAAGCGTTTAGGTTGGACATGGAGGTGCTTGTTGATCCTGTGCCATGTGGCCAGAGAAGCCTATTATTCTCAATATATCTTAGCCACATCAGGGATTTCAGGTGATGGTAGGAGAGGAATAAGTTTTCCCAAAGACCGAGAAAGAGGTTCTATAGGACGTTTGAATCTCTTCCCATGGCACAGCACTTGATCTGTAGATAGGATATATCGTTAAAGGAAAATAGCTACGGGTGATGATGAAATTTGAAAGATTAAGCAGAAATTCAGTCCTGGGGTATGTGGGGCGGGGCATTGGGAGAGGTAGAAGTGGAGTGAGGAGAGACCTTCTGGGTGGGTTATGGAGGTGTAGAGTGAGGTAAGGTCGGTTGTGGACATGGTGATTTGGGCATTTTGAGGTAGGAAGGTTTAGCGAAGTATTTAGAGGAAATGGTATCTTTTATGAAGGAAGGTAGGGAATGGACGAGAGGTTTTAGGTAATGGTCCAAAAAAGTAGATGTTCTTTCCGTGGGAGAGTTGCAAACTCTGCGAAAACTCTCCTACCGACTTAGTAAGTCCTTAGAAAATAAACGCTTGAGAAACATTATGGAACAATTTGTTTCCACATTTGTTTGTGACCTAGATTTATAAACAAACTCGGGAAAAGCGCCTTTTGGGTCAGTTTCGAAAGTGCTTCAAATAAGATGCTCATGACAAAGGAGTAATTGTTCTGCAAACCAACGGTGTGCATGTGACCTACAAGTCTTTCCATATCGGTGTCCCATTATCCCGGTAAGGAAAAAACTTGTAGGAAAGTAAGTGTTTTCCTCCGATTGCCCTAGGTCAAGTGTTGCCTGTTGTCCAGTCGCAAGACTTGTGTATCAGCTACGTGTGTCGATCCCTGGATTCTCTAAAATTACCACAAAAGAAGTGTTGACCCGTAAGGAAGGGTTTATGTGAATTTGAATATTTTTTCACTTACAAAGTGATCGGTTATTTTATTTTGTCCCATTGGAGCTCAATTCTGTGAATAGATATCAGATATTACGTCCAAGACTTTTAAGCCCTTTTGTGCATTTTTGATTAGGGAAAAAATATTTTTTGACAGATTTGCCAGCAAAAAAAATTGAATACTAAGTTTTCAGCTTGAAGACTTCGGTCTTAAGGGCAATAACTGTGCATGGAAAAAAGTTAATAATTGGTCCCCCCTACCCTAAACTTTGACATTAAAGTGGACAAAGTCATTAGAAGCGATTTTAATCTATAGTTATGTACTCCTAATTCATTATTAAAAAACCCTACCCTTTCTTTAACTGCAATCAGGGATATTGTTTATAAATGCATACCGAAAATAAATTACTATGCACAGAATATATTTAAATTTTGATCTTCAGCAATTTAATATGGAATTACCATTTTTAAAATTATATCTGACGTCACCACTCAAGTAATTCAATGCCAAATTATGCTTATGTAGTTTCTGATTATAGGCATGCATACAGTGTGCGTTAAGTCAACAATAATGAACGTTGACAATAAATATAGGTAAAGAAGCATTATTTAGGAATCATCGCTAGATACTCGCATTTAAAATTCCAGAACTAACGCTTAAATATCATTTAGAACAAAGAAAAAATATTTAATTGGAGATAGTGGATAGAAAAGTGTGGATAAAAAAACCGTTTTATCGGATAGGAAGAATAATCCATATTTTACTATTGGTCGTGAAATTTTAGGAAGTCAAGAAGTGAAATAGAAAGTCATGTATCGTATGACAGCTTATGATGCGAAAAAAGAATAGGTGTTGGTAGTATGTAGTGTAAATGAGGTTCCTATTGTTGGCGTACTTTCCATAAGCACATTTTTGAGATTGTTTCGTAGCCGAAGAAAATGTTCTTAATATTCACGATACATAATGCCTTTCCAATCAAATTCAAACCCTAGTGATAAACTTTCCAAAAAATTAAATATGGAATTGACCTGAGAGATCAAATTCCTCATATATTTCCTATTGAAAAAATTAATTAGTGTTTAAAAGTGACACATTGATGACCGAAAAAAATATAACCCCTGAAAGCCACTAAATCGTATACTACATTTGAACAATAATAAGATTTAAAAAATAACATTTTTAACATCATAATGGTGCCAAATACTTTATACATTTACCAATTATATACCGAAAATTAAGAAAAGTGTAAGTGTGTTTTTTCCTATTCGTCTCCATCCTC
>LYUA01000426.1:145126-164359 GCA_002093875.1 Calopteryx splendens
AGGAGGTTTTGGTTGGAGAGGAAGGTTTCTTCGAGACGGCCCATAAAGAGTCTGTCTGCATCACTGCTGCCGACAAAGGAGGGGGGTGGCGGATCACGCCTACTGTCACGCATTCAAACAAAGAATCACTTTTACTTAACTTTTACTTACTCCGGTTTAAATAACAATTTTTCTTCTATTTTCACTAAAATATTTTTCCGTTGAATAATTTTGAGCGTGCAGAATTTTGTGTCCTTTTCTACAAACTTTACGAAGTTGATTCCAAGTTCAACGATTCAATGGAGTTACAGTACCTGGGTAGTCTATTTTTTCCCACTCCCAATAATGCTGCAGGTGTACCTTACACGTTTTCCACCACGGTGTTCATTTGCAAGCTCTGCTTCACACATATTTTTGTTCGTCACCTTTTTCAGCAAACGGCATGTGGTCTAATGGCGTCAGTAAATGGTATGGATCTAATGCACAGCCTTCGGTTGTTTTTTTTCAAGTTTGTCACAAATTTCCCATGAACTTTCCCTTCATTCACATTTGAATATATCTACACAAAGACTCGGAAGTAGAATCTGCGATTGGATTAGCATTCAGCCGTTTTACTTTTATAATCTGATTATTATTACTGATTTGCTCATTTTTTTACTACAGTTATCCCCCCATAAAAACTTAATTGAGTTAACTGGTTAAAGGCAACTCAATATGTCTTCCAGAGGTAAGAAAGGATACATTTCAGCGCCCGCCCGATGTAGAACGGTTAAAGCATTCCTGAAATAAGAAAAATTTAACACAACTTTGCTATCATATAAATTTGCGGACACGTGCAGCATCATCTCTGTCAAATGTTTTCCTTGATCAACTGACCGTGGCTTTGTTAAAGTTTTTTTCCCTGAACATTGTTTGCAGTCATGGGGTCAGTCTATTATCTTTTTTTCACCATATTCAATTGTCATCCTGTTATAATAAATGCCTATTAAAACACATAAGTTTGAAATCCCACTTAGGGGATACTATCAGCATTGCGCAGAAATACTCAAGAATATCAACATCTAAAAAAAGGCAGCCTCTGTTTCCAAATGGGCCCATCTAGAGGTCGATGTGCAAACTCCAGGATTGTGAGAGAGACCGATTAGATTTAGAGTGCGTTCCTCAATCCTCAATCACCTGGGAAAGGAGTGGCGAGAGATAAATAGCGCGTTATGAAATTTAATGTGAGTGGCGTCATAAGAGACTCCAAAATGATATTCAATTCGGAAACTCACGAATTTCAAGTAGGTACGAGTGCCGAGGACTTACCCATGCCCGTTCTATGGCCAGAAAAAAAAGACCTTTTTATAAAATCCTGTCCGAATGATTTACCAATAAAGGAGTGTAGCCCATATTAAGATAGAATTGTTGATTATTGAATGAAAATAACGTCTCTCTCATTTTCAACAATCTTTTGAATCCCTGTCCACCTGCGTATAACATTCAACGTGGTCTTCACCGTGCCGTTAAGTACAGTGACTTCCATTTTATTACATTCGTTATGAACACTCGTTTTATTATTTATTACAAAATTACAACGAGGTGCATCGTAAATTACAAATCATATGTTCAAGTAAGGTGATCATTGGCATTGTATAGCAAGCCAATAGTTGGAGAAAAAAAGAGGAAAAAAAATAAACGAACTTACTAAGCTTCAAAACTAAGAACTCGCACGCATTGTTTTATATTGTGATTGTGTATTGTGTTTTTATTTTTTTATATGTGTAAATTGAAACAGTATTAGTGTTATCTTTGTATGTTAGAATGATATATATATACATATATATTTGTCAACAACCATAAAATTATTAATAATCTGTTGAGTCGTGGACGAAAAATGTGGGTTAAAATGAAATGTCATTAACATAAAATGTAAAAAATTGATCACGTAAGGTATTAGATATTTACATAGGCATGAATATATTTAGGGATTTCAATACAGACAGCACATTACTATTAGGGAGAAGCATGATAAAAATACAATTTTGTACTGTTCAATTAGTAATTTTTTATGGTATCCGACTAGTACGACAGTAAAATCGCAACATTTTTCACTAAAATTATCCATTCTTCAATGTCGCGCAATTAATACAATCCTTCATTCCACTCAACTTGTCTTATTCTGTCCTCCCTGTATCTAGTTTACACGCACTCAATCCATATTTCCATTCAGTAGGCCCACTGTTCACTTCTCCCGATTGCCTTTTCTCCTCCTTTGCCACGCCCAGATATTCTTGGTCCATTTTCTTTTCCAACCATTTTTTTACTTCCAGATTTTTTTTCACACATCTCGCTCCACACCCATTCTTACATGTCTCCAAGATTCGCTTACCCTCCTGCCTCAAAAACCAAGTTTCCGAGCCATAAAATACAATGTTGCATATCAACCTCTACAATAGTTTCTATTTTATAACCTCACCAAGGTCCTTGTCATCAATTTAGTCATCTATGTAACAGATTCTTTGTGAATTTCATTTCTCATTTTAATATCTTAATTACATACCTATTGAACACATGCTTAAGAACTATAATATTCTTCCAGCTCAAATGTATACCCTCCAACTAAAATGTTTATCTTTGGTTTCTTATTCCTACGAGGATTAAAATGGTAGCATACTTTACAAAAAATAAGGCCTTTTCAAAGCATTGGAAAATTTAGATACGGAGGTCGATGTAGTTTGAGCAATAATCACTCATGGAAATGAAAGATTACCACGGAATTATGTAACTAAACTATTATGAAATGGCATGGACTTTTTTGGCAACACATTTTTCAATAATATATTTACATGTAAACTTTTATTTTGAATAGAAGCACGGAACCAGAAGGTAATTTAATATATTATACTTCACAAATATACGATATTGTACTTTTAAAAATGAAATAACGAACCGCCGTAAAAGATCACATTCTAAGGATTTATAAAGATTGGTCTGATCATATAAAATAATAATAGATACCACCATCACATCGGACAAAATTTGGAGGAAAGTATGTACGTACTTTTGCACCTTGAAGAAAGTAGCATTTATAATGACCATCGGTAATATATTATCAGAAAACACTCCATGAAAACTCGTAGAATATCACCAGTTAAGATTCCGAAGAGGATATGCTCTAAGCATTTGGCAAGAATCGCAGAAAATATTTGTTTAAAAATTACATAGAAATCAGTGAAAACTTGTCACATTCATCATAAATTTCCACCAAAAACAGAAAGTGCCCCAAAATTTCGCTTAAACCTGATGTAGGATTCCATTGAGACCCTGACCCTGAAAAAATGATCAATGGTGAGACTTTGAAGGAATATCGATGTCCCGGAGTAGTAGGAAATAGTTATGCACACTGATTTTGAATCACTACCAATCCCTCTTAAGAGAGCTATTCTCCAATATTTCTATTTATAAAAACCTAAAACTCGAACCAAAAGTACTTAGCGGGGCGGGGACAGGCTACCAAGGGAAAGAAATTTACTGTTTGCTCTAACCACGTCTCAAAATCAATGTGAACAATATGAAATAGGGTGCCCCAAACAGTCCGGAATATTTTATTTGGTACAAAATACGTTATTGGATGCCTTAGGGTGATGTTATGGATAGTAAGTATGGTTTCCCCTATTTTAGTAAACCGGCACTGTATTTTTAACGATGAGTTGAATGATAACGTTATCGTTAAGTTGTACACAAGAACAGATCGTCACAATTTGTTCACAAGGCTGACGATTGATTTTTTCAAATTGCGTCGATTTTGTAGGAATAAGTTTCAGAATAAACGTGTGAATGATTGCTTTTAAAAAAATAAGTATTTTTGTTGCACTATAGTAGATTTGATTAGCTGTTTTCAGAAATATTGCAATAAATGTGAAAGGTTATGAGTTTTGTTATTCCCTTCAGTATAACGCATAGTGCAGACAAAAATTTTTGAATCAAAATTCAATAAAATTTAGTTACGTATTAATGCCGTAAGAGTAACCGCTGAGCACTTGGGATAACTGGCCTAGTAATGCCATTTACATAATTTATAACCAATATGTACTGCTTAACTTTTTTCGAATTTTAAATGAAAGTCAATAAAGAGTATAACTTTCCTAGCATGAGATAATGTTTGAACACTCGATTTAGGTTAATGCAACGAGAATATTACCCACGACGTTTATTGAGTAGGCTTCGGCTACGGGCTTCGAGTCTCAATATCAAAGGTCAACCACACGTTGGCATGAAATATTAAATTAATATTTTCGTAATATGTTAAAAGAACTGTAGTATTGACAAATTCTTAAGTATGTCTCGTATAACCTTGATCATATTCATATTGAATCAATAACTTCCTAAAACGAAATATTTTCACGTGTTGGAAATTATAATATTTATAACGAATTTTTAACCATCCTTGGTTTACCAGGTTAAACCCTGTCAGTGCCATGTATTTTTTGTCACTTTGCAACGTATAGAGAAGGATACAGGCAAAAAGTATTTTTACCAACTGAAACTAATCCATCAACAGTTTTAAAGTTTGGAAGTACCACAATAGCCTAGGGATCGACTGTTTACAATGGGCATTCATTTTCAGCATCATACGTCTCCTGCTACGGTCCTGATGATTATTAAAGTGACAGTGACAAAAATACATCATTGGGCCTCAGCCATTCATCTGAAAAAAACGTTTTTTTGGGATCAAATACTTCAGTATAGTAATAAATAACCACTACTGTGCCACAAAGATGCAACAAATTACGATTATCAATTCTTGACTTACCGTGAAATTGACATGCCAAAACAAACAAAATAAAGGCAAAATTTGAAAAATATCTCAACTCTAATAAAAAACTTTTGGTTCTTGATAAAAAAATATTCTCGATAGATGTAATATCTCAAAATAACCATAGCAGCCAACTGTGAACTCACTCATTGGTAGATAGGAAAGAAAACTTTAGTCATGCATCGGAATTAAGGAATCGATACCGCATGCATCGTTCTCGCATTAAAGACAGGAATAGGCAAGTATTGATACATGCAAAAAGAAGGCCTGTACATTTACCAAAGAGATACGACGATGTGCCACGTAGGAGTGGAAGTGTGGGGGGGGGCGTCATAAAGGCAGCGGTTTACGCACCTCCTTCGCCCTTCCCCTCGTACCCTTTCCCAACGCGCGCCGAACACCCCTCCCCTCCGCTTCCTCTCGGAACACCCCCTCCCCTCATCTGGCAGCAGTCGCGCGCCGCTGTTCCCCACCCAACACACACACACACGCGCCAACCCCTCACACAGAGGGAGAGAGAGAGTGGGGGGCCAGTCTCGCTTCGGACGCCGTCGAAATCACACCCACGAGCCGTGCTTTCTCCATCTCCCCCTCCGCATCTCTCTCTTGCCTCCGTCACCCCTTCCCCGGCCCTGACCCGTTCACGCACCCGTATAAAACTCTCCTCCCACCCAACCTCGTCCGGACCCTGCCTGGGCGAAACCCCCTTGTCTTGACCTCCCAGAGTAGAATACGCCCAAATGAAAGTTGGGACGAGGAAAAAATAAGAGAGTTCGAAATATTTACCGATTTGGACTTGTCATGGTGTTTGTTATCCCTTCTCATTAAAAAAAGTTGGCCGTAATTTGGCAATTTTGGAAAACGAATTTCCTCCCACCTCCCCAGATTTTCTGCAGAAAAGATATCCATTCGCGCCTCAAGAATCGTTCCGATGCGGGTGACAATGGAGTGGTAGGGAAGTAGTGAGTGAAGATCGCGAGGACTTATCATCATCGGAAGGGTCCGAGTTTAAGAGTCCGTTCAGAACGATCCATCTTCCCCAGCCTCCAATCAATCGGTTCCCCGCGGTCGACGCTCCTCGAGCAGAGGAGCAAACAACACGCGAGCGAGTGGCTCTTGAGGAGGTGGACGGGCCACACCCGGTGTGCGCGGCCCGGCGCATGCGAGCGGGCCCTCTGGCATCCGTCCGCCCTTCACTTCCGCACACACTCACGACGCGTCCCGCACGGCCCATTCGCCGGCGAGGGGCGGCCCCGGCGGTGCGGCACGAGGCGGGCGCGAGGAACCGCGGCGTTCGGGAGCCGCCGAGGGTTGAACCCGCACCTCGGGAAGGAGAACGAAAACCGGAAAAAGTGTCCGTCTCTTTCCATCTCTCCTTCCCACTCTAAATCCTTCCGCACATGAAAACGGAAGTGTGCTCCGTCTTGTGGTGAAATCGTGGTCGTAGGGAGGTGTCCGGAGAGCAACAAGAAACTAAATCTTCGGCGGGGAGTGAAATTCCAGAGTTGTTCTTCCCTCAAAGTGGGCTTGACTCATGGAAGAACACAGGAAGGCCACAGAAAAGATTCCGTGGTTTCCCTAATTCGTGCAATTATTTGCATACTAAATTTCTTTTCAGAGTTTTCTTAGAGTGAAATTTTCATTGGAAAAGAAGCTCGACAAAACGTAGTTTACACCGGAGTGGAATAAAAAGAAAACCTTGTTTTCCCCTCATTCCATTTCTGCATTTTACATTTCACTCTGCCGACGCTCACATACATTTTATTACCTTTGCACACAGTGATCCTGTGCATGAGATTTTCCCATGTGTGCCACACGTACGTTTCTAATTTTATTGAGCACACATATTGCAAAGTAGCTAAGTAAGAGGTTGAAACTTATGGGACAAGAGGGATGGAAAAAAATGGTTTCTCTTTTCGTACACCTTGGAAAAATGAGTGACTTTTCATTGTTCCCGTAACGAAACCCTTGAACTTTTAACCATTTTTTTCACCTCGCCGGCCTCTCGAGAGGCGGAACAATATTTCGCATAGTGGAGACATTTTTGAATTTTTTTAAGAGGAATCCGGGACACGCCGAAGTGGAAACCGCAAAGGAATTTTATCCGCGGGTGAAAGTGACGGAGTTAAATAGGGCAGGAGGACTGTTCTCCTTGGCGAGGAAGGGGAACTCCTGAGGGTCGTGTGTGTGAGGGTTCTGTGTTCCGGCCGTGTTTGTTCCGAGTGTTCCCCGTGACAGGAGATGTTCCTTCCGCCGCTCGAACGAAGGAGCTTGTAGAAGATCTCCCGAAATTCCTTCTTATCCCTTCGAGTGGAAGCCCTATATGAGAGAAACCGACTTGGTAATTCCCGACTATGAAAGTCTTTTCCAAGGCGATCGTTACCTACTAAGAAGGGAAGGCAATTTTATGCTCACTTCGTCGTTGGGTGAGTGGGTTACATTATCACCCACGTAGCATCCCATAGGAGGCGATGCGATAGTGGTCGTGGTCTTACCCCACACGACTTCCAATCCCGCCGAACGGAGTTCGATCCTCTAGCTGGAGGGTAGAACTGCAACACTACAGATACCGTTGTGGAGGCATTATGCCTTAATTGCCACTCCAACCCATTTTCCAGTGCCCTGTCGTACAATCACGGCACTCGGGCGTGAGGTTCGTCCTCGTGGTGTTATTTCTTAGTTCATCGACAGTGCGAGAAGAGTGCACTTGGACCGAGAGTGGTCCGAATACCCCGCTCTACGTTCTGGGGTATAGGCCCAACGCAGATTCCGCCAAGGTGTTCCTCTCTGCACGGAGAGTAAATCTTCCGATAAGAGAGGGTCCTCACTCAGTCTGGTGGACGGCGAGGGAGCCTCCTAGATCCCGTCCCATGATGGATGACGGGAACGAAGCATTTACCTAGATATGGTAAGTGAGCCCCCTTTTCTTTCAATCAATTATGTTTTGTAGAAAAGAACCCTCAACGCCTACGGGTCCTTTAAAAACTAATGTCTTCCTTAACAGCTGATCAAAAAATAGCCTGAAAGGAAAAGATAATTAAATAATTGCTACAATGTGGGCGTTAAAATACCTGCGATTTCCCTTAATTTTTATTCAGAAGAAAAGATTGTAGGCCATAAAAAATTGAAGAATGACAAAAGTATAAGAAATCTCGAAATTTGTCATGGAAGTGCTTTTTTCAAAAACATTTGATCAAAGTACTGAATTTCAATTTAAGATTATTGGTAAAGATGAAACATTTTTGTTTGCAAACAATTTCATAACCCGAAAAAATTGTTTTATATCATAATCGGTACTTAAGGCTGGCAATATTATGTACTATTGTTTCAAACTACTGATAGAACAAAAATTACTTCTCTGGATCAACGAAACATTCCCGATTTTACACTCGTTAAATTTGATGTTTTGTGACGTAAATTATGAAGCATGATGATGACGTAAAACAATGAGCTTCAGAACCTACAGATAGGAAAATACAATTCGTGTGAAAGTTTATGTTGGAAAGTTACTTCTTGTCATTTCTTAGCTTTGCTCTGTATCCCAAAAGTTCGCAGTTAAGTAAGCTTATTTATTGAGTAAACATACCTACAACATTAACCAGGAATTTATTTTGCCGTTGAAAATTGAAGTATATTAGTTACTTCTAAAACCGAGACATAAACGGCTGTATACAGAGACAATTGAGCAATATAACGACTTATTAGATTGACGCCAAATACATCGCGGCCACACCTCTCAATGGCGTGAGTGCCTCTCCTGGCCACCATGGGCCGCTATTGAGCTCCCTCTGGCACTCGATTGAAATCTCAGCGCTCCTTAGGGAACTTTAAAATAAACCCATTTATATTCTAAAGGTTCTTATTTCACAACTGTACAATTTAATAAAATGAGCGCCATTTTACACCACTGTGAAAATGACGATATGACGACAAAAGAGATCAGAAAATATGTTTATACCACCTAAATTTTCACAAAAAAATAAAGCACCAATTCCGGTTTCCAAATTGTTATATTTTTTACATTTTACATCATAATATTCCCCCTGCGATTATATTTTTTCCCTCCATTGAAAACTGCCATTGTTTTATCGTATTCGTTTTTCGCAATTGATTCTTACCAAAGAATAGAAATTGGAAAGGCGAACCGCAATAGAGAGATTATTACTGCTGTGTTGTCCATCTCACTTCTGCTAAAAGACAAAATTTATTCAGATCCTCGAAACTCATCACGTATTTAGCTTGGAGAATTATTTTTGATTACGTTTGTAAGTAATTTATTTACTTTTCTCTTTCAAAAAACTAGGTATTACTTCTTTTCGAGGAACTACCTCTATTTTTTCAACCTCCTGAAACAATTTCCTTTTATCTCACCGTACGCCTTTCCTGACCATATTTTTCGTTGAGAAAACATTCATGTCACAATCTCAGATTTTCTGGGTATTAGTCGCTATTATATATTATTTTCTGTGGTATCCGGCATAATCCTGGAACACAGAGATTCTTTTTTAAACTAAGAGAAAAATTTCATGGAGAAAAGAGAATATAAAATAAAAAAAAATATTTCATTAACGAATAACATTAGATTGCAGTTAAATGATGAGTCTACAGAGATATAAACCCATAAACTAAGAACATAAAAGGAGAAAGATCCTTATGAAAGGGCGTAGGAGATAATTACTTTTTAGCTGTCTTGTCTCAATATTCCTCACTTGGTATGGTATAATGGTAGATAACCACCACCCTGTCTTACCCCCCTGTCCAACTACTGCCCGCCCTGTTTATCCATCCGCTACCCTCACCTGTGCAGGCAGAGACATGCACAGGTTTCGGTTGTCTTCAATCCCTCGAATTTACTCCTATCTTTTGAAATACCATAATAAGGCATTCCCAATTTGCCCTGTCTAACGCCTTCTCTAACGCCCTCGCACTATTTTTGCCACCACATTTATTTTCCTTGTTTGTTTTCGACTCAGTTTATTATTTAAAACCGTGTGTCCTTCTTCCTAATTACGTGTTTATCTTACATGAAAGCAATCATAGCACAAAAACACACACTAAATGCAACACTCAAGTCTTTTTTATACAGTAGAGAAATTTAGATACCCAAGTATCTGGGAGGAATACAATATTTTTATGCATGAAGAGAAAGATTACTTATCTTAACTTTAAAATGAACATTTTAAATATCTCAGGGTTATTGCGAGTATATCAGTTTTACTATTGAAATTACCTGGGTTGCATATAATCGATGACAATTGAAAATGGAAACTATATTCTTGCCATTTTCAATACTTCTAACTTACATGCTCTTTGGGAATATACTTCAGATAACTTTGTGTCAAGCAACAGATTAGTTTAAATTTTTACAGGAAAAGTAACTGTTTTCTACCAATAAAATGGAATTGTGATCCTTTTAAACTTTAATATAGCACAAAATAATTTTTTTAGGCCTGCTATTATTATTTATACAATCATTACATTAATAATACTACCTATATTATATGGAAATAATTAAGGTTAGTTTAGGTTTTCTGTCATGCTTTAACACAATTAGGCTATAGGTAGCAATCCTAATACTAATGTTGTCTTCTGAAGTCCAATGGTGTGCCTTTCAATTTCTTATAATGCATCATCAGAAATCGATGTGCAAAATAGAAAATTTTCCAATATCAAAAGTCATGTTGCATTGAAATTCATATTAAGTAATTACTTTTTTGCGTTCACCAATTTCAGTCAAATTTGCAGTGGACATCATGTTTGATATGCTTGCCTTTATTGCCACTAAATTTCACTATTTACTATTTCACTATATTTACTATTGCCACTATTGAAACTATCGATGAAGGTTTAAAGAAGTTTTTAACCAATAGTTTCCCGATTGAGATACTCAAATTGGGTAAAAAATTAAAAAAAGAAAGTAATACTTTAACAATTCCAGAGACGAATAATAACAATTTCTCAATTTATTCATCTACTGCGTTTTTTGTCCTCATTAATCTGATTTTTTTTACGTTCATGGAATCGAGAAAGAGTTTTAGATTGGTTATAGGTTCGATTTATCAAAAAGGTTAAATTAATATTTAGATTGAATATTATGATTCTTAGATTAGCATTAATCATCACATAATATTCATCAATATCCACTAAGCCATAGCGACGGAACCTCAACTTCAATCATGACTTTTATCTTTCCAATTAACATACAAGTCTTGTAAAACGTATTAGAAACGTCGCTGTCATAAGACATTACTCAGCTTGACTGATATATTTATTAGCCTGCTTTAACAACGAACTAAAATTTCCTTACAAAATAGAAAGCTGGAGAAGAAAATCGCAGCATACACACTTAAGGTATCAAACGGAGACATCTTTTATAGAAACTAGCTAATCACGGAATTTGGATTCATGAAAAAATTGGACCAGTATTTCTGCTCCTTCATCGGATTTCTGACAGGACTCAACGAAAGGCATCGCTCGCATGAAGGGAAGGACATGAGAGATTTCCATTTCACCCATATTCCAATAGTCAGGTGTACTTTGGAACTTTTTTATAGGTAGGAATCGAGAATAAATGGCGTTTATTGACACTCTTCTTCCATTAACAGATATATCTCTCTTGAGCTAAAGCCATAACGTTTATAACCCATAACATATAAGCCATAACATAACAGAAACATTTCCCAATAGGAGCCTTCATACCCAAAGAACAACGATCGAAAATCTCCTTAATCTTGAACCTCTCGTGATATTAAACGTTGCTTGAGTGTAACATTAAATGATCAAAATGTTATTTGAGAACTAATGGCTGATTAGGTAAACTTTACACTCACGTTTTCTATGCGTGTTTTTTGTTACAATTGATCGGCAACCATGCCATAGCGAATCCACACCTTCGTCCAAACGTCTCAAAATCATGCAAGCCACTCTCCCTTATTGTCCGTCAAAACAGTCTTATTCGTATTCGATCAAATTCGTTGAAGCCCCTTTTCTCAGGATATAATATTTTGGAAGAGCGATATCTGCAAGTCCGGTCACTTGAAACAATGTCTCACCGGTCACATAGAGATTAACCCCCGGTCAAAATAATCTGTACCCGGTCTTAAAGTACTAAAGGATTTACCATGACGACCTATTGCATAAATGATGGGGAGGAATGCAAAATATGCGCATATAAATACCTCCGTAAACTAGTTAAGATGATTAATGATTTTTATGATAAGTATAACGATTTATGAGATACTGCTATTTATTTATCGAAGTATTTCCGAAATAAAGAATGTACCTGGTAATGATAAGTATACATGCGCTTTCATCTGACATCGACTAAAACAAAAGAAAATTAAATGTGCTTTGAAAATAATGAATTTTATGCTCTATCAATTCATCAGAGATTTGTATTTTATGCAACAGTACATATTACTGAAAAACTAAAATATTGGTAATAGATGGGAAAGTATGGAAGACTTCAATGTAAGAAGGCTAAATGCGCACTGAAAATATTAATTGTGACTAAACAGGATATCGGTCATGACGATTTTATCATAAGATGAAAATCTAAGCCATAGCTTTGGAAACGACTCTTTCCTTGGGCGTCTTTAGAGGATGATAGCCCGCGAAACGATGTCGCTTGCTATTGACACCAAATGGATAAGCACCTAACATCTAGAGTTATCTTTGAAGCATTTGAGCGTAGTTATCCTTATGTTCGTATAATTACGTGTCAATTTCATGCACCAAAGGAATTTATGGATTTTAAGAAAATATACTGTATTCCACATCAAGATATCTAATAACATTTTCATTACCATTTAATTAAATTTTAATTACACCCAAGAGCACATAATTAAGACTATTTACGTTTTTTCCAGATTCAAAACGCGCACCCAACACTCGAGAAATATTCAATTTTTTCACAGATGAGTACGCGTCAGGTTTCAAACCCTTCTCGTGTTTGAGAGAATGGTGTGCTCTGAACAATGGAATGCCATTCTGGGAGGCACAGAATGCGTGGTGCGGGAGGGCATCACGTGATTCAGGAGGAGGGAATTGGAACCCGAGAAGGATGGGGGGGGGGTAAAGATCTCCTCTCTTAACGCCCGTCCCACTTGCAGCGGCCACGCCATCTATATTCATGGCGCGCCCTCTCGGAGGCATTAGGAACCACGTGCCCCGTAGGATTCCCGTAGTTAACGCGGCAAGAGATTCCCGCTCCGCCCCTCCCCCCGCCGCCCGAACGGAGAATAAGGCACCACGGTGCGGGATAACGGGATGGGGTCGCAACTTGCAAACGCGAGGGGAAGCACCTCTCCACCCACACCCGCTCTGAAGAACAGAGAACAATAATCCCAGAGAACTCGCAGGCCTATTTCCAATTCCCTTTTAGGAACACCCAAATGGCTGGTATTACAGATGAGGGACTGTTTTTTCCATCTCGAGTTTTAATAGTATCATATAAAAGCACAGATGGTAAGTGTTTTGCTGGTCAATTCCTTTCTGAATGGCTAGTTACATTAGTGAAGCTTGTAAAATACTCTATTTAGTTTAGGGTGGACTAATTCAGTTTTTCATTTAATCAATAATACCTGAGGTGTTAGTGTAAGAATGACCAATGATAAAGGAAGTGTGTACACCCGTAGCCTTTGATCGAGTGTTTAAGTAAATTTAAATGTTTCCTTTTGCATTCTTTTGGTAATCTACCGATTAGGTGAGGTTTCTCATGGACACACTACTTCAAACCTACAATACCGCTTTCATCCTTTCCGTATACTATCTTGCCCCCTTTAATCCAACCAACATACCTAATCTTTTCCTCCTCCAGCCTCGCTTTTCCGGCATTCTCCACTCCGTCTTGAACAATCCATTGCCACTGGGTGCACCATCTTTGCACTTTTCCTTGAAACATCCTCTCTCCACCTACCACACTCAATAGATTTTCATTCAGCATTTCCATTCCGCCTATTTCATTTTTTCCATCATTTTCTATCCCTAATTTTAAAAGCCTCCAATCTATGCTTGTCATCTTTCCTTACTTGACCATTCTAAAAGGTTATGCATACTTTCAAAAATAAAACTAAAGAAAAACTAAAAGATACAAAAAAACAAAAATAAAAGATATACCTTTATATAAATTTTAATTTTATTCTCAACTACTTTGAAATTAGTATATCCTATTTTACCATTATAAGAAAAATTGATGCATTTAAAACGATTATATCAGGTAATAAGGCAAATGTTTGCTAGGTCCAATTAACGCGGACATAATATATATTTTCCAAGATCAAATTTTAATAGGCAAATGAATTTGTGAATAGGTACATTTTATTAAGATCCAAGGTTATTTTATCCAATGATTACCAAAAAATCATTTAAAAAAAGTTAATTGTCCTACATTTGGAATATCTATATAAGAAAATTAAATAACACACTACCTTCGTACTTGACGGATTAGAGTAACCTTTGTGTAATTTATACCCATTTATGTTGAGTTCGTATTAAACATGGAAATGTTTTCCGTTGATATTGCAATTGCTTTATAAATATTAATTTGAAGCCAATAAATATTATATACCAGTAAACTAAAACAAAAATGATATACCAATCAAGATAAGTATGTGTCAAATTCACAAGCTAATTTGTTCAACATGGGAGATACTTTGAACAAAATGACCACATATAGTTACATTGAAAAGGTAGAATAAAAATTAATAACTATAACTATAAAAAAATAAAACATATTTGGAGAGTAAATATTCGGTTTTGTAGAAATGCCTCACCGTTGTAGTTTCAGTAATCTCTAATTTATGAAAAAATCAAGATACAATTTGCCTTTCTACTGCAAAGCTGAGCTCTAAATCAAGAACACGGTATAAATTTATATTGACAACCAACTACAGCGCTATAAATAATCATTTTTAATTTGATATTGCTTTGATCTACGATCCGGGATAATAGGTATCATTACATTTCAAACGTTTAGGCGGAGAAAAAATATAAGTGAAATTACTATTGATAAAAAAAAATAATTTGTCCAGTGGGTAGAACGGTGGCTACAAACCAGAGGGCCGGATTTCATTTCTGGGTGATGACTCTGGGTACCCTCAGCTTCGCTCACAATGTGATTTTTCAGGTACCAGATATTCCTCGGATACCACAGTTGCTGGGGCTTTGCATAAGCGGAGATGTACCGCAACCTATCAAAACAAAACTTCGAGCTGTTTACTAAAAATACGCAATTCTATATAAAATTTATTTCAACCTAAACAAGGTCAAAAATTGCGTTTAATGAGCATTGAAGGAAGCATGCGAGTTTCAGCTTGCAGAAACAGATCAAGAACGACGGGGAAGAGAATTCAACCAACTTACTTCCAATGTTGGAAGATAAGATATTTTCAAAAGAATAGGCACTCCTGTTGTGTTCCCTCCCTTTGGTGTTTTCCCATATAATCATGAAAACGCATTATTTTATCTTATCCAAACACTTAAGTTTTAGTAAAAATCGAATTCAGGTCAACTCAATATCTTTGAGCGTAAAAATATTTATATTAGAAAATACCGAGCCAAATGCTTTACCAATAGACTATATCTATTTCCTTATATGATGAAATTTAAATATACATTCAAAAATCTGATTTTATTGAAGATTATATAATAAATAGTAATATTTATTTCTGATTAATATGTAATTATGTTAATCAGAGTAATTCCACCAACTAAAGGTTAATATATTAACGTTTTTAATGCCAATAAATTATGGGTAAGCAATTAGAAGCAACAGGAATGTATACTAACTCGTTCTTATTTACTCTGGTCTTAAGGATAAATTTTATACTATATACAAACAAAAGTATCTACCCTTCATTTTTACCCGAAGGTCAGATTGGTAGGTGAGGGAAAAGCTCACCCGGTACCGAGCCAAAGGGAGAGTGAAATTCACACAAGGGTGGCCAGTCCTTTATTCCCTGTGCTCTCTGCGATTTCTGTCGACCTGGTACTCGAAAAGTCACACACAGCTTGGCTGACACTGGACTACGACGCTCCTTTTTTTTACATATAATACAATTATTGCTATCGCCATGACGCTTCCAAATACAACAAAAATTCAATGTTTAGCCATTGAGAGCAGGCCTGCGACTGTGTATACTTACTATGAAAAACAAATACTTGCGGAGCCGTTCTTCCATCATTCATAATTAGCAACAAATTAAATGAAATGCCCGTCAAGAGGTATTGGGGAGGGAATAATGAATATGATTATGGTGTACCTCGATTTTACTTTCCTAATACTCTGTCTATATGTACTCTTTGAGGCCAACCTTTTCTCATTAATTAACAAGTCATTTCCTGGTGCATCTAATCCCAAATAGGTGTCATATTATGCATATTTCCTCAGTACGCTTATCTAGCATATAGATTTAAAAGCGTCTGGGGGTGGGGGGACGAGCCCAGCGAGCGTTTGAGTTAATGTGTGCACGAGTGCGGGAAAACGAAAATACTGTACGTATGCTGATGCTCTCACAATAACCCCTTCTCCACCTCCTCTCCCCACCTCTCTCAAATATCACTCCGTTCCCCGCTAATCGATACCGCGTTCCCGTCATCCCCCCATTCCCATTATGCTAAAGATGGTCGTTGTTTCATTGAAATAGTCCAAAAATTATTGTCTTTTTTATGACTCACGCGTTGTAGCGGGAGACATCATTAACAAGGAAAATACATTTATTTTTTAAAAAAATACGTATGAAATCCAAAAATTATGCGTAAAATGTACATACAGGTGGAAAAAGTCTCAATTAGTGAAACTTATTATTTTTCATTTCCCCTTCGAAAAAATAAATATAACTTCTACATTTATCACTTTTACTTGCATTGCTCTCATATTATCTAATCCAATTTTGGGATTCAACAACGAAATGTTCATTATAATTTCGTGGCGTATTTCTTGAAAAATATCATTTTTCAAAGCCGAGTGCAGGAACCCACTGTATTAATTATATTAAAAAGATTCAGAAGACAGATCTGAAAGAGCTACATCAAGCAAAGGTGGAATAAAATACCTGAGGAACGTAAGGGTAAAATATTGTATTCACGGTGGGTAATTTCTTCGACCTACGCCGCGTTTTTAAACCGTACACGAGTGAAAGACATGAAAGATGGAACGGAAGACAGAGTCCTTGACTATAAGGAGACATAAGACGAACGGTAGACGCACAGACTTTTTTGTATTGAACGATCCCAGGGAAAAATAAAAGGGATGACAAAAACTCTCAGAAAAATCTCGAATGAAAGGATCCGTTGGCAGCCCGTATGACGACATTGGTCAAAATGGCACACCACCTAGTATTGGAAAACGGAGAGAGAGAAATGGAAAGAAAGGTAATCCGAGAGCTTTGCAATGAAGAGAGATCATCTATTGTTATTTGTGCAACTTAAAGCGGAAAATTTTAACTTTTAGTTTAATTTAGTTTAGCTTAATCTGTATTATATCTGCGGTACAAGTTTGAATGATTAAACTCCAGCATTGCTTCAGCGGCAGTCGTTGCAAGTTGAAACGTGTTCAGTTCGCCCGTGGCAACTCTTTGCTCTCCACCATGTTTTTTTCTTCACAAGAAGTAGCAAGAGAAAATCACCTAAGGGGAGATCTGAGCAATAGAAGGCATGGGAAGCACACTCCACGTTGATTTTCGCGAGATATGCAGCCTGCACGCGAACATCCCCTTGTCCGTTGTCCTTATGAGTAATCTGGGAACACATCGCTCACAAACACCAAATTTTTCCGTTAGCAAGGCGTGGGTGGCACCAAGTGAAAATTTCAATTTATCTGATAGTGCCTCTAACATTATTCGACACCTCCTCTGAAAATTATTTCAGCAGAGGTGTTAATGTTTATTCCGTTAAGAGCGGTGATTGGACCTCATGGTTTACGTTTTATTGAAATTCATTGCACCCCTTATTTATACGTTTAAAACCATCTTTTAGGTATTCTAAATGGAAGAATAGGCGTCTCACAACCCTCTTCTGGCAATGTATTGCCTCAGCTGATGATTTGTTTAGGTGAGAGAAAAAGTTAATTATAGCATAGATAAGTATTGCCTCCATAGTTGAGTTGGTCGAACTAAGTATGTTCCAACTTACAACGGCTGCCACTGACGTAATACTAGAGTAAAACGAAGGAATCTTGCACCAAGCATAAAGTAGACATTTAGCTACTAATAAAACAAAAAAACATATTTGTAATATTACAAATGTGACCAAAATATCATTACTTTCAACTTAATACCCCTTGTGAAATTGAAATACCGCCTACCACGCAAAATATAATATGTACGCTAACATTGTTATTTCGCCAAAGAAAAAAATCCCACAAAGAATACGCGGCAGTAATGTTAGTATTATTTAAAATATTTGTTATCTTTTCTAATAACTGCTCTAAGTGCAAGCAAATATATTCACCTCGATTAAGAAATCTAACGCAAATACAAATTGGTTGGGAGCATACCATTTCTTTTTCATAGTACAAAAGGCGGAATTTTAAATATAGTTGAACACCTCCCCAAAAAGAGCTATAGTTTGTTACACCTATGTCTTGCACATAGAAGGGTATATTAAATTAAAAACGGTGAAATATTACTTAATGTTACTTAATAACGACAAATCAAGACTTCGTAAATCATTCCAATATTGATCTGTAAGGTAGACTTTGGGTAACACTACTATCGTCTGTACTAATTACAAACGTCAGAACAATATAAATATGGTTAGTATTAGAGCAAATGATTATAAAATTGTATACGTCAGAGGAATGCACTCGAACATATCAAAAGAGAAGAGAATATTCTAAAGATGATTGGGTGTGGCTTATTTAAAACCAGAAATAAAATCAATATGTCCAAGAAGCTTCCATTTTATCCAAAAAATTTCGAGTACCGCGTTCTGAAAGTAATTGAGAAATCGAACCTCTCCAGTGAAGGAAAAATGCCCTGAAATGTTGGATCCTCCATCATCACGGAAAGCATAAGTGTCCGACATAAATTGACAAAGGCACGACAGACTGAGTACGGAAGGATTTGGGGGCGATATGAATAGTAGGCAGGATGGAAATACATGTTGTGAGTAGTAGATAGTGTATTTTCACGAACAAATGTGGAGATCGGACATTTGTGGGAGGGATGGGGAGGATGAAGGGGAAAATCGAATTTTGTGTGAAGTTGGCGTCTTTGGAAACCAAACAGCTCATGCCTTCGCATTCCGTCCGAGTCGTTTTTAATGCCTCGCATAGTATCGCTGTCGACAGCGGTGAATACTCTTCCCTCCATAGTCGGGCAAACGCTCTCCTGTCGATCCCTTTGTGGTAGCCCCCCCCCTCCCCCACTTCCAGACGAGTTTGGACCCCATTATTGTTTCCACCTCCCGACTACTACTACCCCGCTCTCCCCTGTTTCTCCTCATTCCCCTTCCCC
>LYUA01000426.1:216215-226620 GCA_002093875.1 Calopteryx splendens
GTTGGAAGAAAGTGGAGGATATATGTATATATATATATATATATATATATCGTTTCATTACGACAGCACTCGATAAGTATAATAGCTTCCAATTTTCCGTCTCATCGAAGCTCGAACAATTAGAATTATCAGCGAGGCTGCAAAACGAGATCATTTAATTATTTCCGTCACCTCGCAAAACGAGGATGGATAAAATGTTTTGCCTCACACTGCCCGCGAGCGATCCTCAAGGAGAGTTTCCAATGCACATCGAGGATGTGGATAAGGCTGTTGATTTTTTTTCATCATCGATCAGTTGGCGTTCCAATCGCGTTTTTATACAATAGAATGCAGGAAAAGGACTTAAGAGCGATGGAAATTAAGTTCTCGGGGTTCCATTTTATTTTATTTCATAATTATGACCAATGCTGCTCATCACTATTTTTGCTGGTTGTATCTCTCCGCTATCCCTCTATTCTACGCTAATTCCTTTCATCCATGAGAGCTCACTATTTATCGAACTAAAATTCCCCCTGGAAATGTATCCTCTAGGTATTATTTCAATTTGTTCTTCTTTTTCAGCTCTTAAGAATAAGTTACGTTTCTTTTCTACCCAAATTCCATATATACACTTGTATTTTATCTTAATCGGTCCATATAGTTGTTTAAGTCCATTAGCGGAATAAATGACTATGACCAGCATATTAATCTCATGACAACGTTTTAGTAACTCGAAAAGATAATAAATTCTTCATGCAGTTCTATAAAATTCTCAATTATCCATCAAATTTATGAAGCATTGCAAATCATTTTACAATAATTTTACCGTAAACTTTCTATTTATATTTATCTCCCTTCGAAAATAAAATTAAATCAATTTTAAATAAATACTTGACAAAACTGTTTAAAGGTTCTTTCTGAATAAAATAACACATTACAATTTTTGAAGAAAACTTACTCTTTCATATTTTCATAAAGTATACCAAAAGAACAGAAATAAATTTTGAAACCCCTTCATGTTACCACCCGACAAAATGGTCGACTTGTAACTATTGTATGAATGATAATAATAACTTCTCTAAACATATTCATCTGAGCCTCCGTCTTCAGTCATCACTGTCAATGAATAAATGACTAGTAGCAAAAAAAATTGAACTATCGCGACCAACAACTTAAAAGAAGAAAAATATGATCCATCCTTATCGTGAAGTAAAAGTTCCCCAATTCAGCATTAAAAAATAAGTTAGATATTAAACCAGAACATCGTAATTTTATGCTTCATTTCAAGCAGCAACGTTTACATAGATGCATCGAGGTTGTGAATTAACCAATAAAAAACATTTTCTTTACCTGTGGTTTTTTTATAGATCAAATATGGGATAAAAGTGGACTTCGATATAGAAGGGATTTGCAAATCTTTGCATCATCGTTGTCTACGGAAAATTGAAAGCAGAAATAAGCTCCTATCCCAAGGAACTGTTCCCAAACACCAATGCAGGTCAATAAGATTTTTAATTCCTCTCGACTGTAAGAAATTGTGTTGCCAAGGGCTCTCGTATTTTAAAATTTCATTTTGCCATGCCACGGAAAGAAGTCGAAATTTATGGGAAACTCCAGAATATTGTCAATCTCTTCTGAATAATGAGGAAGTATCTCTTTGATTTTATAAATATTTTCTATTTCTATGTTATTCACCCTAATCCGTTTTTAAATCAGTTTTTCATTTTTCGCCGATAGTTAACTTCGACTAACTGTAGGTTCATTTTACATGAATCCCTGATTTTAGTACTAAAATATTGTATCGTGAAAAATATACCGCTGATGGTGTTTTTCTCGAGTCACTGAAGAAAATTAAAAGTATTGCAGAAATAAAGTTTTGGCAACTTATGATTGGATTTACATATCCTAAAATACGTAATTGGAATTATCTGGAAAAAACGGAGATCCATGGACACCATATATTGGAAAGAGGCGGTAGTCATTTCGTTGGTCAAAGAAGAGAAGGCATTAATATAAAGGAGCAAAGTACGGTGGCTCACTCTCACCCTAGATACATAATGGGCACATGTTAATCACAATGAACAATTTACAAAATATGATTGAAGTTTGTTACGGGTACACGGAAAAAGGGGGTGAAAATGCCACTATGAATCATCGAGAAGGGGATGAAAAAATTTAATCTCAAGACAAAGAGTAGGTTATAAATAAAAATGAAACTATGATAATGGTCTGGATTTAAAATATGGAAGATAATCTTCAAAGAGTACTAGGGATATATACTCTTTAAAAAACAGCAAGCAGCGAATGAAGATGTCAGCGAGATGAACTATTAAGAAAGTAAAAGGTTATTGACAATAATTACTAATCTAAATACATTGAGAAAGAGTGGCTTCAAACCAATACTCATATTGATAAATTGTATCGATGGCAGCAGAAACCGCACGGAAATATAAAATCTTATTTATGTTCACCGAGGGCTCAAATGTGGATTAAGAAACAACTATAGATGTGCGATAGCAATGGTCAAAGTTTTTAGGAAAATATGCTCATTTATTAAGCAGCACTCCTCCCAGCCTACCCAATGGTAGTCTGGACAAAATTTCAGCCACCATCAGCAATGAAAATCAGAATAAAAGTACCATGTTTTATTTTTCAACGCATTCATAAGCTTCTTACAAGTGTATGAGTGAACTAATATATAATAGGGGAAATTACAAATTTTATGCCCCCGTTAGTGGCAAACGAAACTGAATCAGCTTACATATAATTCACTTAGTCCGGAGGAAATGAAAATTACTCCTCTTGTAAAACGTTTATATATCCTATCCGCGTAGCCTTTCCGCATACCCACCATTCTACGAAATTTGGGCTTTCTCATCCCTTACTAAAATGTAATGGTTTATTTACATAAATGTTTCACTTTGATCTATCCAATAAGAATGGAAAACTCTAGGCAATAACCCTCGGATGTTTTTACGAAGCGCAGTAAAAACGATACGGCACTAAATTTCCCCGTTCTGTCAAGAATGTCAGAATAAGTGCCACGTAAAATTACCAAATTGAAAAGTTTTAATGTGCGGTAAAATTGGGAACTCTAAAAATGACAAAAACGAGCATGAATAAGAGACACCTTCTGGTATGATCACTAATATTACCACTATCAATACTGTAAGCAGTAAATTCGAGGGTATCACTTTCATCATCCTTCGTAAAATGGAAATTCACGTGATTTCATTTTTAATTGAATTTATTAGAGGAAATGGAAATCCAGTGAGTGAGAAGGAGAAATGAAAGAATGGTGTTTTTTTTAAATTCATCTCCCGTCACCCTACCCGCATTTTCTTTCTTCTTAAGAACCCTTCCCGAGGGGCCTATCCCTTCCCCTTGCGCCCTTCCCCTTGCGCCCTTCCGCTTGCGCCCTTCCCCTGGCGCCCTTCCCCTGGCGCCCTTCCCCTTGCGCCCACGATCCTGACTTTATCAAGTCGAACCCTCCATTGGAAATGACTCTTATTTTCGTGGCTGACTCGTCGCTACAGCATTTTAAATTAGTCCCATGCCATACTTCCTTCCCACCAATCAACGCATTAAGATTACAATAAAAGTCTTCCTCCACACCCTTACGCCAAACGTAGCTAACGTAGATATTTTCAGGTGGTTCATGATCATACATCGCCAAAAATCCTTGAAAACCAAAATAAGAATATATATTAGGTACATGGAAATGCCCTAATATCTATGCAGCTTTATTTTCAAATACATTAATGAATGAATTGAAGATGAATTTGAAGCGATGCGCAATGCGATAAGCGATGAATTTGAAGAGACTCATGTAATTCATAAGGCCTTAGATTCATGCCACATTACGATAATACTTCATCATTACCCCTTTATGATTGTATCTATAATTTTAATTACTCTTAAAGGATATTTTTGTAACTCCTGAACTATGTCATTCACAAGCTCAATATTTACTGGTTTTGAAGATAACATTTTAATGGTGGAATGCGAACTACAAAAATATATAATGGGATTGGATTCAATTATGTATTTCTGGTATTTCTTAAATCGGGTTCACAGAAGAGAGTAATATAAGAAAACCATATCATTTAATTCATAATCTATTACCAAGAACATAAAATTACACTAATTGTAACAGTATCTGATTTAACTGAAACATTCACATAATTATCAAATGCTCATTAATTTAATCTTTTATAAAGTAGCAGACGGGGGATAGCGGTGGAAACGCTCTTGAACGTGGATTATAATTGCGCGATTAAAGATATTATATGGCAATTCGGGACGCGTGGAGGAAGGCAGAGGAGCCAAACTGAGATAACGATTATTATTGGCGGTGCACTTCAAATTAACGCCGGGGCAAAAAGTGCGGATTAGAATGGATGAGGGAATGGATGAGGGAACGAAGGGCAGGAGCTAAAAGCTGTAAATGGAGATGGAGGTTAGGCATGCGTCAAGAATTAAGCACCATTTAAAAACCAGCGAGCCGACGGTTAACTTGAGAGAAGTCGAGAATCAGCGTAAGATGTTAGGGAGGGAATAAGAATAAAATTAATATAATTAAGTACATCATTTAGAAAAAGAAACGCTACTTACATGGTACAGTTAGAGGACACATTTAAATGCAAATGCAACAATTAAAAAAGGTGTTGATGTACGTTGGGATTGAAAGGACAAATCATTACGTAAACATGGAATCAATCGTTGTATTGCAAGCATAAACACACTATGAGCCTATTAAGCTCAGAGCGAAATCCACAAGGTAAATGAATTCCCATGTTCTCCAATTCATATAATTTAACGCTTAAATTTGCCTTCCAATTTCTTGACAACTATTTTACCTTCGTTTTACTATCATTATTACTTAACTACTTTACTATCATTATTTACTTATCTAATACGTATCCAACTGTTTTTACATGAACTCATTAACGATTGGAATGCAATACTGTACAGGATACTTAAGGATTTATCAACCTTAAATATAACTCACCTCATCGATTCTCCTACCACATTCATTCCTACCACGAGTTCCTCTCATGTGGCACCTACCATTTCCTCCAGTATACGTTGAAAAGCATGGATAATAAAGATATCCTTGCCCTATCCCCTGCCAGTCACCTTTCAATCTCATTAAACCTCCAATACCCACATTTGTGTAGTTTTTAGTATAAATAGGTTGTAAATATTTGTCCTCTCTCTCCATTTCAAAGTCTTCCTTTATCAATTTAAACTTTTAACAGCTCCCCTGAGTCCCTGAATCCCGGCCTTCATCCATCCACCAATGCATCGCATTCCCTAAATCAACAAAGCAAGGAATCATAGTGTTCCCATCTTCTTTTTTCACTTAGAATTTTATCAACTGCTCTAGGATATACCTTCCACATCTTTCCGGTTAAACTTACATGCTTCAATTTCTATCGTCCATCCCACTCTATTCTCTTGAATTTGAGATCAAATGTCCTACTTACTAACTAACCCTTAGTAAAAATATCCAATCGAGCCCAAGGATATGTGGGAATTGATTACTCAATACCTGAATCTATGTGTAATCATATGTATAAACTAACGTGTTAGCTCTCAGGAAAGCATGAATTTTTCCACGCGAACCTACGTCTATTGTGGTCGTATACTTCAAACTCAGTGGACGTAGAGTAAAACATGGTTCCTTACTAATTGTATGCATTAATTCTTGCCATAAGATTGCTAATACTATATAGAAAAATTTAAAACGCCAAGAAATGATCGTCCCAGAAATTCGAAAAACACTGATTCAAAAAGAGTTGAAATTCATCCTCCGCCCACCCTTCGCAAGTTGGGCAAACGTCAAAAATAAAATTTAAAAGAGTAATTCAGCGCAAGAGCATGTTCTCCCTCTCCGTATTTTTGCACACGAATAAGTTTGATGTTAGCTGCCGATGTTCGTGGCACTGGGAAACACATTTTTTTGGAAATGAGAGGAAGAAGTGATATGGAATGAGATGGGAGGTGGAATGGAAAAAAAAATAGAAAATCAACGATCGAAGCCATCGGCGACCCCGCAGTCATCAAGATGTTTCCTTCCATGATTTTCGAAGCGATGTGTTTCGGGAATGTCGTCAATTGGGGAGCAGAAGGGTGGGATCTGAGGGTAGAAACTAATTTGGGAAATCATTTCCCAAAACGCGTGGCACACCAAAGTTTTTACTGTGCAGAAAAAGAGGGATAAATGGAGTAGAGGGGAATGGACGCTTCTAGGGGAACTGAGAGAGAGAGAGAGAAGGGAGACGGGCGAACACTGGGGAGTCTATTTGAGAGAGAGAGGGAGAGCGGTGAAGTGACGCAGGTAGTGAATGGGACAGGGCCGGGAAACGGAAATATATCTCCCCTGAATCGGAGAAACCGATATTTCCCTGAAAAGTGAACGCGAGAAAATGCAGAAACGGACAAGTGAAGTACGGAATGCAAGGAAGTAAGTAGTATTGTTTGTGAATAATTATAATGAACCAAAGTATATTACTTGCCATCTTTAGACTTACCCAATCGTGATGAGGCATTCTAAAGTGCTCTGAAAGAGTATATAGTACAAAAAAACGGTAATTTACACCTCAAAACATTTGTGATATGAGGATCACAGTTTCTCATTTCATTGCAAGTTACTTAACATCTAGAAATACTGAAAATGCTACGAGGCAAAAGTATTACTTTTCCTAAACCTGAAATTGGATTTTAATGAAATGAATCTACTTTTTAAGATGCATTAAATTATTTTTCTAAGGCATAGGGTGAACTGATAACAAAATAGTATTGACGTTAGAAAACCACTTCGCCGTCATTAATGCAGGCAATAACAATAACAAGTAGTGGAGGAGAATAAAGTTCACAAATGAACTTAAGAAAAGTTTATAGTAAAGTTACACACAATACTTTATTTACATGAGTTTGGAAGCATAGTTTCGCTAAAGGGTATCTGTGTGAATGTGTGTGTGTGCATAAATGAACACGAATAACAAAAACAATGAAGAACGGTTTCGGCGGAGATCCTCCACCTTCGTCGTCAAAGAGGGAGAACAGACGAGTGACTGTTGGGGTAGATTCCTTGTAGAATTATTAAAGAGTTTAGAAAAATGTGGAATAAACAATTTTTATGAGATAGGTAGCTGCATTTATGAGGGTGGACTCTGGCTAGAATACTTTGTCAGATCAGTATCAATTCCCATCCCAAAAAAAGGAAAATGAGCTATATGTGAGCACTATAGGACATTGTCCTATAGTGCTCACATTATTTTCTAATGAGAATTAATGAAGAAAGACATTACAGAAGTATGGTGAAGGAAAACTGGTGAGGAAGCAGATATGGAGTGTAGTTTTTTTAAGGCTCCGAAACCTGGTCGTTAAGAAAAGATGCAAAGCGTAGATTGGAGGCTTTTTAAATGTTGGTGTGGAGAAAGATGGAAAAATTAAAATTAATGGAAAGTAAAACGAGCGAAGGGGTTTTTCCCCATAGTCTTGGTGAAGAGGAAAATTAAGAAAAATCCATAGAAGGCGGAAAAATTGGATACATGGCGTACTGGGTGGCGATGGATGGTTAGAGACAATAATTGAGGGGAAAACATTGGGTAAGCTAAGTTGAGGGAGCAAAGCTCTGGTATGTTGGATGGGATGAAGGGAAGCAGAAAGTATTTTGAAAGAAATTGAAGAATGGGTTAATTCCCATGCATTTCAAGTAGAGGCTTGATAATTTACACATTGACTTCATTTACTTACTAAACGTCACCTTAAAATATCAAATGAAATATAATTGATGTATCTACAAAAAGTCACTTTGAACAGTAAGTTTTAAATATCGAGAGCTTAAAAGGAAACTTTATTTACAACGAAGAACTTATTAAATTAACCCAAACAAATATGACTACCTTGAGTATGATACATTTTGACATTCTAACATAATGTGAAGCGTTTAAATCTATGTATCTCATTTTGAGAAATTTCACCCGCAAATGGCTTTAAACATCGCGAGGAAAATCTGGATCTCCTCTAGTTCAATAAGTAAGTGATTATGCAATTTTTTTAAAAAATCGAACATTCATTCAGGCAAAGAATGAACGGCATTAATGCCTCATGTAAACGTGAAATAATTTGACACCTATGATTACTACATGGCATTTAATGGATTGCTTTTAAAGAATATTTTTTTAAATATAGCTCAACATATATTTTGTCTCCTAATTCGGATTCGCATAATAATTTCGCATTTCGCATAATATTATTGTTTCTAATGGAATAAGGAGCATTCATTACTAAAAAATCTGTTGGTAATATACTACATAAATGTTAAATTTTGTTTCGCAACTCGAAGGCTAAACATTATTTTTGCTTCGGTCATCTCGAAGGAAAACTCCAACATACATCGGTTTTCATTTGAAGTGGAGTCGAAACATGGATTCAGGCTAAAATACATTACTCGAAAGTTAATTGTTATGCACCTACATATAAATCGCAGTGGACGTGTTAGCAAATTTAAACGTAAGTTATAAAGGACGACATATGAACGAAGGGGTAGTCGGAAAGAGAAGATAACTCCATGAAAAAATACCTATTACTTATAGAGAAACATGAAAGCGGGAGTGGAGAAGCATGGAGAATATGCTGGGGGGAAAATTTTGGTTGAAAATAGAAATATGGATGAGGAACTTAAATGCATGATTTTCAATGGAAAATATTTCTTCGGATGTTACCGAAGAAACACAAAGAATATTTTCACAAATCTCGTTCACACGTTAACGGAGAAACAACGAGTGAGTAAAAAATATGATACGAGTGTCTGATCGAACAAATGTAGTCCTCATTACTTAAAATACGGTCGGTTTTTGGATCACTTTTCCTCACTGAATACAAATGAGACCGAGATCCTCAGATATATATCGACCCGAACTGCCATTGTTTAAAATGGGAATGCTAATTGCTTACTGCCAGAACACTTCACAACTCCATGCACGTTCTCCAACCACAGAGCCTCTCCTTTTTCCTTCGTCCTTTGCTCCAGTGGGGGATGAAGAAAAAAAACTGCGATCTCATTCTCATGCGCAAAAATAACCATAAAATATGGGTTAAGTGCTTATCAAAGTTTTTGAAAAGAGTAGGGTGCAGGATTTGGATGACGGGGTTTATGTGGTGAGATAAATGGCAAGGGAAAAATGGGACCTTTTTGGAAAAGTGGGGGATAGCGAAAGGGTTAGATAGGGTTTTTTTAAGGGTGGACGGGAAGAAAGGGTAGGAAAGGAGAAAAAGAATTGTTTGAAAGGGGTTTGGGCGTGCGGGGGATATACATTTAAAATAGCGAGAGTCAAAGCGACCGTAAGAGTGAGGGAGAGAGATATATGAAGTGGCAAAAAATGCAAATACCTTGGTACATGAAAATCTATTCAAAAAGAAATATTCAGGACTTAAATGAGGTCGTCATGAGTGGTACAAGAAACTTATTATCCTTTTACCATAGAATATCAAGTCCCGAAAAAATGAAGTAATTATAAGTTGCGGTTTAAATTGAGTAATTTAGAGCAATAATTGAATCAAAATTTATCTGAGTAAGTATTAACTAAGAATACTTTACTGTCTCTGTAGAACCGATAGATATTGATGGAAAATGAAGAAAATTTCGGAAATAGGGTCGGTTCACAGAAGAACGTTGGATGTTGAGGCTTGGTCAAGGAACTCATAAGGATTGGGGAAAAGATACGGAGGTGTTTGGCATCGGCAAAATGAGGGACGTGGAGAGTAGGAGAGCAGCAATAGGCGGCCAGGATATGCGATTGATATGTGCGAGGACAATGACGAGGTAAGGAGTGCGTGGGAGGAGGAAAGAGGGTTTTTTTAAGGAGACGAGGTAGGCTGGTGTGGGAAGATGATGAATGCCTATTGCGTTGTGCTCTACGAAGAGGAAAAGGGGGCCCACGAAAGGAAGTGGTGGTCAGGGGGGGCGGGGGGGGGGTGAACACGGATTGATTCACATGGGTATTGAGAGCTTCAGGACACACACCATACGGGAAGGGAAGGGAAGATGACGAATGTTGGGGAAGGCGTAGTTGGGGAAGAGGGAGGAAGTTCCTGCCTAAAAAGGAGGACCGCTCGGGAGGATGAGGGTAAAGCACTAGGGGAGGATTAGGGCACCCCAACGCACCCTCCTTCCCCACGATTCGTTTATAAAAGTAAAAATAAATAAGCAAGAGTTGCTGATTTTTCCGGACGCCGAAAGGAGATAAGAAATCGTGTGGTCGCAAATTCTAAGAGTTCGATATTCACAGAGGGGGTTCCTTCTCGTTCCAGGAAAAAAATCACCATTTCTTCAACACCGTCGCACAAAAGGAAACGTCGCCCACCTATTCCACCCAAAAAGCACTCCTGCTCCCAACAAGCACGAACCCCCCCC